>OW121743.1:13867223-13924723 GCA_933228675.1 Stomorhina lunata
TTTTCAAAAATTTCCTATTTTTATAGGAAATTTTTCAAAAATTTCCTATTTTTATAGGAAATTTTTCAAAAATTTCCTTTTTTTATAGGAAATTTTTCAAAAATTTCCTATTTTTATAGGAAATTTTTCAAAAATTTCCTTTTTTTATAGGAAATTTTTCAAAAATTTCCTATTTTTATAGGAAATTTTTCAAAAATTTCCTATTTTTATAGGAAATTTTTCAAAAATTTCCTATTTTTATAGGAAATTTTTCAAAAATTTCCTATTTTTATAGGAAATTTTTCAAAAATTTCCTATTTTTATAGGAAATTTTTTAAAAATTTCCTATTTTTATAGGAAATTTTTCAAAAATTTCCTATTTTTCGTTTTCCTATGTTCGTTTTTGCTGAATAAAGACAAATATTTGCTAAATTTTTCCATCATACAAACATTTTCTCAAAACTTATATATTTAAGCTGCTTCCGACATTTGGACTTATATGAGAGCTAGGGTCAAATGTGGACCGATTATCACACATTTGGTTACAGTTGTTACAAAAATTATGTATGTAAAAAATAAACTTAAAATTCCCATTATCTTTAGATTTAAGAGCTTTTTACTGATTTTTGTCTCATTTATTGCGTTTTTAAAGAAAAGTTTGTATGGGAGCTATGGTCAAATGTGGACCGATTTTAAAATTTGGTACAGTGATTTTAATTGACATAGGCAGTATTTGGTTTAAATTTAAGAATAAAAATATTTATATTTGTGTCCAATATATCAATTCCGGGAAGTGGGACCTATGGGAGGTACCATAAATCATGGACCGATTTTGACGAATTTCAATAGCCATGGTCATATTATCAAAAAAATGATCTGTGCCAAATTTCATCAAATTATCTTTAGAATTGCGACCTGTAGATTGATCACAAAGTTTACTTGGGGGTCCAGCCAGACGGACGGACGGACGGACGGACGGACATCGCTAAATCGACTCAGAAAGAGATTCTAAGCCTATATATACTAAAAGTTGGGTCTAAGACAAATATTTCCATGCGTTACATACATCAGCAGAAATTTATAGTACCCTTTCCACCTATGGTGGTGAAGGGTATAATTAAATGGTTTTTAAATTAATTTAAGAAATTTTAATTTTAAATGTCATAATTTCTGCGCGCATCGCGTAGAATCATTAACGCTAACGGATTTTACATTCACTAAGCTCCCTTAATAGAACCCTCCCCCCAAAAAAAAAAAAAAAATTACTGTGCAATCAAAAATTTGTTTGTTTTTTTTTAACTCCGAAAATAAAAACTATTTGATTTTAACCCATAAATTTATATTGTATGTTTTTTAACAAATTATGTTTTAATTAAAAAAAAAATGTAAATCAATTGAATAAATTTTTGTTTTTATTGGAAAAACTACAGGGAATTTATTGAAAACAAATGAATTATTTTTGTTTAAAATTAATTAAAGCAAATTAATTTTTAATATCAAATAAAATAGATAATTTAAAAGGTTTTATTTTAATAAATTGAATCATTTATTTTATGATACATATGCGGCAGCTAATAAAAGAGGCTCTTTGAGAATATCATTGAGAATATTTGATTGAGATACAGTGAAACATAGATATAATGAATTTAACATAATAATTTACATCAAAAACTTTATTTTTCATATTCTGTTCTAAGTTGTAACATTAAAAGTATTTAAATTTGGAATGTTTTCATGACTTTGTTACTTCTGAGTTTCTTATATCGTGGTATGACTGTCTCAAAGTGTATCATTTTCTAGCTTTGATTTAACATTTCTGTTCTAGTTGTTCATTTTTTAATTGTATTATTTACTTTTGCCTGACAATGACATTAATTTAATACATTTATATTTAACAATATGAAGTTGTTACTTCCATCCTCAATTTTCTTTTATTATATTTCCTTATTATGTGTTTTCCCATATTTGTCTTTATTTGTGCGGTTAGAAACACAGAAGCACGTGGCGTCCTGGGGAAGGAGAAGCACTCAATTAATGTCAACAAGTATGTAGATATTTATGAATGAATTATAATTAAAGATAGGTAGTCCATACCACCAGGAGCCGAAGACTTTTTCTAATTTTCTTAAATAAATCGGTCATGTCGTTATTACTTTTATAAAATCCGAAGAGAAGGCATTAGAGAATTTCTTGTACAGAAGGTCTTATTTATAGTTTTGGTTTAAAATCTAAATTTTAAGAACACGAAAATCTCATGACAATTACTGAACTTGAAGAAAAAACATTTGAAGAGGCCTTTTACATCTGGTCTTATTGTTGTGGTTTCATAAGAGATTGCCCTAAATGTTTTCCTTAGTAGCTACTTAATGATTCATCTATCAATATCAATGTAAGCGATAAGCAAGTGTAGGGAATATTAGGGGGGTAAAAGGGGACTTGAATTAAAACATTAATGTGAAACCTGACACTTGAATTCACACATGGAAAAATTATAATTAAAAGACTTGGCAGTAAATGGCAGAAAAATAGGAAAATAATGAAATTGTAAGTAAGACAGACAATTTATTAGCAAGAGAGAAAATAAAATATTTATTAGAAGAAAACAGCTATAAATAAGGATATAAAGCGAAGTAAGTGAAAGTTAAATTGAAGACAATTTGTAGCAAATAGTGAAAAATTTCATATAATAAAAGGACATTTTTGAAAAATTTCCTAAAAAAATAGGAAATTTTTGAAAAATTTCCTATAAAAATAGGAAATTTTTGAAAAATTTCCTATAAAAATAGGAAATTTTTGAAAAATTTCCTATAAAAATAGGAAATTTTTGAAAAATTTCCTTTAAAAATAGGAAATTTTTAAAAAATTTCCTATAAAAATAGGAAATTTTTGAAAAATTTCCTATAAAAATAGGAAATTTTTGAAAAATTTCCTATAAAAATAGGAAATTTTTGAAAAATTTCCTATAAAAATAGGAAATTTTTGAAAAATTTCCTATAAAATAAGAAATTTTTGAAAAATTTCCTATAAAAATAGGAAATTTTTGAAAAATTTCCTATAAAAATAGGAAATTTTTGAAAAATTTCCTATAAAAATAGGAAATTTTTGAAAAATTTCCTATAAAAATAGGAAATTTTTGAAAAATTTCCTATAAAAATAGGAAATTTTTGAAAAATTTCCTATAAAAATAGGAAATTTTTGAAAAATTTCCTATAAAAATAGGAAATTTTTGAAAAATTTCCTATAAAAATAGGAAATTTTTTTAAAATTTCCTATAAAAATAGGAAATTTTTGAAAAATTTCCTATAAAAATAGGAAATTTTTGAAAAATTTCCTATAAAAATAGGAAATTTTTGAAAAATTTCCTATAAAAATAGGAAATTTTTGAAAAATTTCCTATAAAAATAGGAAATTTTTGAAAAATTTCCTATAAAAATAGGAAATTTTTGAAAAATTTCCTATAAAAATAGGAAATTTTTGAAAAATTTCCTATAAAAATAGGAAATTTTTGAAAAATTTCCTATAAAAATAGGAAATTTTTGAAAAATTTCCTATAAAAATAGGAAATTTTTGAAAAATTTCCTATAAAAATAGGAAATTTTTGAAAAATTTCCTATAAAAATAGGAAATTTTTGAAAAATTTCCTATAAAAATAGGAAATTTTTGAAAAATTTCCTATAAAAATAGGAAATTTTTGAAAAATTTCCTATAAAAATAGGAAATTTTTGAAAAATTTCCTATAAAAATAGGAAATTTTTGAAAAATTTCCTATAAAAATAGGAAATTTTTGAAAAATTTCCTATAAAAATAGGAAATTTTTGAAAAATTTCCTATAAAAATAGGAAATTTTTGAAAAATTTCCTATAAAAATAGGAAATTTTTGAAAAATTTCCTATAAAAATAGGAAATTTTTGAAAAATTTCCTATAAAAATAGGAAATTTTTGAAAAATTTCCTATAAAAATAGGAAATTTTTGAAAAATTTCCTATAAAAATAGGAAATTTTTGAAAAATTTCCTATAAAAATAGGAAATTTTTGAAAAATTTCCTATAAAAATAGGAAATTTTTGAAAAATTTCCTATAAAAATAGGAAATTTTTGAAAAATTTCCTATAAAAATAGGAAATTTTTGAAAAATTTCCTATAACAATAGGAAATTTTTGAAAAATTTCCTATAACAATAGGAAATTTTTGAAAAATTTCCTATAAAAATAGGAAATTTTTGAAAAATTTCCTATAAAAATAGGAAATTTTTGAAAAATTTCCTTTAAAAATAGGAAATTTTTGAAAAATTTCCTATAAAAATAGGAAATTTTTGAAAAATTTCCTATAAAAATAGGAAATTTTTGAAAAATTTCCTATAAAAATAGGAAATTTTTGAAAAATTTCCTTTAAAAAATAGGAAATTTTTGAAAATTTTCCTATAAAAATAGGAAATTTTTGAAAAATTTCCTATAAAAATAGGAAATTTTTGAAAAATTTCCTATAAAAATAGGAAATTTTTGAAAAATTTCCTATAAAAATAGGAAATTTTTGAAAAATTTCCTATAAAAATAGGAAATTTTTGAAAAATTTCCTATAAAAATAGGAAATTTTTGAAAAATTTCCTATAAAAATAGGAAATTTTTGAAAAATTTCCTATAAAAATAGGAAATTTTTGAAAAATTTCCTATAAAAATAGGAAATTTTTGAAAAATTTCCTATAAAAATAGGAAATTTTTGAAAAATTTCCTATAAAAATAGGAAATTTTTGAAAAATTTCCTATAAAAATAGGAAATTTTTGAAAAATTTCCTATTTTTATAAAAAATAGGAAATTTTTGAAAAATTTCCTATAAAAATAGGAAATTTTTGAAAAATTTCCTATAAAAATAGGAAATTTTTGAAAAATTTCCTATAAAAATAGGAAATTTTTGGAAAATTTCCTATAAAAATAGGAAATTTTTGAAAAATTTCCTATAAAAATAGGAAATTTTTGAAAAATTTCCTATAAAAATAGGAAATTTTTGAAAAATTTCCTATAAAAATAGGAAATTTTTGAAAAATTTCCTATAAAAATAGGAAATTTTTGAAAAATTTCCTATAAAAATAGGAAATTTTTGAAAAATTTCCTATAAAAATAGGAAATTTTTGAAAAATTTCCTATAAAAATAGGAAATTTTTGAAAAATTTCCTATAAAAATAGGAAATTTTTGAAAAATTTCCTATAAAAATAGGAAATTTTTGAAAAATTTCCTATAAAAATAGGAAATTTTTGAAAAATTTCCTATAAAAATAGGAAATTTTTGAAAAATTTCCTATAAAAATAGGAAATTTTTGAAAAATTTCCTATAAAAATAGGAAATTTTTGAAAAATTTCCTATAAAAATAGGAAATTTTTGAAAAATTTCCTATAAAAATAGGAAATTTTTGAAAAATTTCCTATAAAAATAGGAAATTTTTGAAAAATTTCCTATAAAAATAGGAAATTTTTGAAAAATTTCCTATAAAAATAGGAAATTTTTGAAAAATTTCCTATAAAAATAGGAAATTTTTGAAAAATTTCCTATAAAAATAGGAAATTTTTGAAAAATTTCCTATAAAAATAGGAAATTTTTGAAAAATTTCCTATAAAAATAGGAAATTTTTGAAAAATTTCCTATAAAAATAGGAAATTTTTGAAAAATTTCCTATAAAAATAGGAAATTTTTGAAAAATTTCCTATAAAAATAGGAAATTTTTGAAAAATTTCCTATAAAAATAGGAAATTTTTGAAAAATTTCCTATAAAAATAGGAAATTTTTGAAAAATTTCCTATAAAAATAGGAAATTTTTGAAAAATTTCCTATAAAAATAGGAAATTTTTGAAAAATTTCCTATAAAAATAGGAAATTTTTGAAAAATTTCCTATAAAAATAGGAAATTTTTGAAAAATTTCCTATAAAAATAGGAAATTTTTGAAAAATTTCCTATAAAAATAGGAAATTTTTGAAAAATTTCCTATAAAAATAGGAAATTTTTGAAAATTTTTTTATAAAAATAGGAAATTTTTGAAAATTTTTATATAAAAATAGGAAGTTTTTAAAAAATTTCCTATGAAATTTAAAAAAATTCCCTATGAAATTTTTTAAAAATTCTTTTTGAATATAGAAAATTTTTGTATAGATTTTGGTTTTATTGAGGGGATGATATGTTTTCAAATTTATTTTGTTATTCGGTTTTGGTTTCTGTTTGGTCTCAGTTTATATATGAATTTAAGAATTTTTGTATATTGTTTTTAGCAACGGCTGCGGATAAATTTGTTCACACCAAATTAAATTGAATTTTTATTTAGTGTTTAGATAAATTTGGCAGCCAAACAACTGATTAACACCTGTTCAGGTGTTACAAACTGAACAAAAATTTTGATTATTTTTCTTAATACGAGAGGGTGTTAAGTGGATGAGGTGTAATGTAATACGGGAAAAGAATAATAAAAATTCGAAAATTGAGGAAGCAATTTTGGTTGTTTTGATAAAAATTTTTGCAAAAATTGTTTAACACTTGAGCGTATGATTATTATTTATTATGAAAATAATTGAATATTACTCATACGTTTTGAAATTGAATTCAATTTTGTATTATTTTTATTACAACTTGTTTAGTTTGTATACATTTTTCCCAATTTTAATATCATCACAAAATATTTCCTTTCAATTTTATATTTGTTATAACTTCTTTGAAGTTTTTCTTAAGAAATTACTTTTCAAACCCTCATCATCACCATAAATTTCACAAAAAAACGTTTTTAAATCTAAATTCTTCAAAAAATAGTTTTTTAAAATATTTGGAAATAATCCTAGAAAAGTGCTAAAGCATTTCTTTGATTGAGTTTCTTTCTTGACCCTTTTGTTTATAAGTCTTAACCTGACACAAGTTTTCTACTCAAGGATGTCCTCACAATACTCTGAAATACTTTTACTTAAAACCTTTGGTATAAATTTCTAATTTTTTAAATGTTTATTTGCATTTTTTCTTAAAACGAATTGTTTGCATTTTTAAGTGCTTTTAAGAGCTTCAAGACTTAGCTCCATTTTATCATTCGTTTCCTTTTATTTGTATTTATTTTAAATTAATCAAAAGCAAAATAATTACTTTTACTGGTTATTCTTATTTATTTTCAATTTTATTGACAATTTCTTTTTTTGTGCACAATATATAATTTTCCAAGTAAAATGTTAAATATGTGTTTGATAATTTGTGTGTTATTTTATAAAAATAATGGAAACCAAATATTTTTTCAAGACTCATGTGGATATGATTCTGGCATGGGGATAACAGGCGATTCGTGTTGTAGGTTGTATTTTTTTGTTTTGAAAAATTTTGCACAATAATTGTCACTTTTACATTAAAATGACAATGACTATAAAAATTTTCAAAATTCAATTATATCTCAAGGTAACAACTCACATGGAATATATCTAGACTTTTAAGTGAAATGTTTAAAATAAATTTGTTTAAATGACAATTTAAAAATTGAATTTACCTATTTATTTTAAATTTCCTAAATTTAAAGGAAATTTTTCAAAAATTTCCTATTTTTATACGAAATTTTTAAAAAATTTCCTATTTTTAAAGGAAATTTTTCAAAAATTTCCTATTTTTATAGGAAATTTTTCAAAAATTTCCTATTTTTATAGGAAATTTTTCAAAAATTTCCTATTTTTAAAGGAAATTTTTCAAAAATTTCCTATTTTTAAAGGAAATTTTTCAAAAATTTCCTATTTTTATAGGAATTTTTTCAAAAATTTCCTATTTTTATAGAAATTTTTCAAAAATTTCCTATTTTTATAGGAAATTTTTCAAAAATTTCCTATTTTTATAGGAAATTTTTCAAAAATTTCCTATTTTTATAGGAATTTTTTAAAAAATTTCCTATTTTTATAGGAAATTTTTCACAAATTTCCCATTTTTATAGGAAATTTTTCAAAAATTTCCTATTTGTATAGGAAAATTTTCAAAAATTTCCTATTTTTATAGGAAATTTTTCATAAATTTCCTATTTTTATAGGAAATTTTTAAAAAATTTCCTATTTTTATAGGAAAATTTTCAAAAATTTCCTATTTTTATAGAAAATTTTTCAAAAATTTCCTATTTTTATAGGAAATTTTTCAAAAATTTCCTATTTTTATAGGAAATTTTTCAAAAATTTCCTATTTTTATAGAAAATTTTTCAAAAATTTCCTATTTTTATAGGAAATTTTTCAAAAATTTCCTATTTTTATAGGAAATTTTTCAAAAATTTCCTATTTTTATAGGAAATTTTTCAAAAATTTCCTATTTTTATAGAAAATTTTTCAAAAATTTTCTATTTTTATAGGAAATTTTTCAAAAATTTCCTATTTTTATAGGAAATTTTTCAAAAATTTCCTATTCTTATAGGAAATTTTTCAAAAATTTCCTATTCTTATAGGAAATTTTTCAAAAATTTCCTATTTTTATAGGAAATTTTTCAAAAATTTCCTATTTTTATAGGAAATTTTTCAAAAATTTCCTATTTTTATAGGAAATTTTTCAAAAATTTCCTATTTTTATAGGAAATTTTTCAAAAATTTCCTATTTTTATAGGAAATTTTTCAAAAATTTCCTATTTTTATAGGAAATTTTTCAAAAATTTCCTATTTTAATAGGAAATTTTTCAAAAATTTCCTATTTTTATAGGAAATTTTTCAAAAATTTCCTATTTTTATAGGAAATTTTTCAAAAATTTCCTATTTTAATAGGAAATTTTTCAAAAATTTCCTATTTTAATAGGAAATTTTTCAAAAATTTCCTATTTTTATAGGAAATTTTTCAAAAATTTCCTATTTTTATAGGAAATTTTTCAAAAATTTCCTATTTTTATAGGAAATTTTTCAAAAATTTCCTATTTTTATAGGAAATTTTTCAAAAATTTCCTATTTTTATAGGAAATTTTTCAAAAATTTCCTATTTTTATAGGAAATTTTTCAAAAATTTCCTATTTTTATAGGAAATTTTTCAAAAATTTCCTATTTTTATAGGAAATTTTTCAAAAATTTCCTATTTTTATAGGAAATTTTTCAAAAATTTCCTATTTTTATAGGAAATTTTTCAAAAATTTCCTATTTTTATAGGAAATTTTTCAAAAATTTCCTATTTTTATAGGAAATTTTTCAAAAATTTCCTATTTTTATAGGAAATTTTTCAAAAATTTCCTATTTTTATAGGAAATTTTTCAAAAATTTCCTATTTTTATAGGAAATTTTTCAAAAATTTCCTATTTTTATAGGAAATTTTTCAAAAATTTCCTATTCTTATAGGAAATTTTTCAAAAATTTCCTATTCTTATAGGAAATTTTTCAAAAATTTCCTATTCTTATAGGAAATTTTTCAAAAATTTCCTATTTTTATAGGAAATTTTTCAAAAATTTCCTATTTTTATAGGAAATTTTTCAAAAATTTCCTATTTTCATAGGAAATTTTTCAAAAATTTCCTATTTTTATAGGAAATTTTTCAAAAATTTCCTATTTTTATAGGAAATTTTTCAAAAATTTCCTATTTTTATAGGAAATTTTTCAAAAATTTCCTATTTTTATAGGAAATTTTTCAAAAATTTCCTATTTTTATAGGAATTTTTTCAAAAATTTCCTATTTTTATAGGAAATTTTTCAAAAATTTCCTATTTTTATAGGAAATTTTTCAAAAATTTCCTATTTTTATAGGAAATTTTTCAAAAATTTCCTATTTTTATAGGAAATTTTTCAAAAATTTCCTATTTTGATAGGAAATTTTTCAAAAATTTCCTATTTTTATAGGAAATTTTTCAAAAATTTCCTATTTTTATAGGAAATTTTTCAAAAATTTCCAATTTTTATAGGAAATTTTTCAAAAATTTCCTATTTTTATAGGAAATTTTTCAAAAATTTCCTATTTTTGTAGGAAATTTTTCAAAAATTTCCTATTTTTATAGGAAATTTTTCAAAAATTTCCTATTTTTATAAAATTTCCTATTTTTATAGGAAATTTTTCAAAAATTTCCTATTTTTATAGGAAATTTTTCAAAAATTTCCTATTTTCATAGGAAATTTTTCAAAAATTTCCTATTTTTATAGGAAATTTTTCAAAAATTTCCTATTTTTATAGGAAATTTTTCAAAAATTTCCTATTTTTATAGGAAATTTTTCAAAAATTTCCTATTTTTATAGGAAATTTTTCAAAAATTTCCTATTTTTATAGGAAATTTTTCAAAAATTTCCTATTTTTATAGGAAATTTTTCAAAAATTTCCTATTTTTATAGGAAATTTTTCAAAAATTTCCTATTTTTATAGGAAATTTTTCAAAAATTTCCTATTTTTATAGGAAATTTTTCAAAAATTTCCTATTTTTATAGGAAATTTTTCAAAAATTTCCTATTTTGATAGGAAATTTTTCAAAAATTTCCTATTTTTATAGGAAATTTTTCAAAAATTTCCTATTTTTATAGGAAATTTTTCAAAAATTTCCAATTTTTATAGGAAATTTTTCAAAAATTTCCAATTTTTATAGGAAATTTTTCAAAAATTTCCTATTTTTATAGGAAATTTTTCAAAAATTTCCTATTTTTGTAGGAAATTTTTCAAAAATTTCCTATTTTTATAGGAAATTTTTCAAAAATTTCCTATTTTTATAGGAAATTTTTCAAAAATTTCCTATTTTTATAAAATTTCCTATTTTTATAGGAAATTTTTCAAAAATTTCCTATTTTTATAGGAAATTTTTCAAAAATTTCCTATTTTTATACGAAATTTTTCAAAAATTTCCTATTTTTATACGAAATTTTTCAAAATTATATTAAATTTTTTCATACTTTTATCAGACTAATTTGAAATATCGAAGAAAAAATTGTTAGGTCGGTTATGGCCGGATTTAGCATCTTTTACTTATTTTAGTTTTGTAAATGAACAAATATTTATGTTCATTGATTGGTCTTTGTTTGATATTCAATTATTTTTCATTATTTTTCGAAAGTTTTTGTGTTTTTTTTAGCATAAATTTTCGCCTCCTATTAATTGGTTTAATTCGTGAATTGCAAATTATCACAATAAAGTAAATAAATCCCAAAGAATTGTTAAACGTTGGAAGTGAGTCAACATTAATTTCAATTTATGTGAATAGAGAAGGTATCCTAAAGGGAATGACTGAAGCCAAGAGATAGTTTCAAACTCTTGGACGCATGAATCACTCATAATTTTTCATATTTCGTTAAAAGGCTTTTAAATGTATAAAAGACAAGAATTTGTAATCAACAAAATTTTTTCGTATAATGCGACAATTTTTCATATGAAACCAATTAATTTTTAGTAAAAACTTTAAAACCTTGTAACGTTAAAAATAATTTAAACGAAAAAAAAACCATTAAACCATATAACAGATATGATGAAGCCGATACAAAAATTTCAGTTCTTACTTCAAAACCACTTTGATTTACTGTAAAAGTCAGTTCAGAAAAGGTTTTGCCTTTTCCACTTTTTTATGTTAATGTAACCACAGACTTTATACCAAGTTTTTCGAAAGCATTGAAGTAGAAAGTAATAGTACAACAGATTTTTCTAGTTGATGACAGTCATTTAACCGCAGAATTCAACTTTTACAGGGATTTTCGTTTTTAAAAACTGAGGTCAATGTCGTTTTTGATATTGATCGAAATTTACGTTTTTAACATTAAATTTGTAGCATACTTTAAGGAGAGTTTAGTTAATTGTAGTCCATAAAATTTATTACATTTTATACTTTTTTGTCATACAATGCCGAAAAAGAAAAGACATTATCAAAATTATGCATTTTGATAAGCATTACCCCTTTTGCTCAAAACTCGTAACACTTCAAACTTTATTTATTTCTTTGTAAAAAAATATTTCTCAAATCCTAAAAGTATGCTTCATAATTTCATTTCATAGTCTCATTTGCTATTGACATAAAATAAGACCCCTAATTATCATATAAGCACACGGCCTTTTCAATGTACTATTATTTACACTTAAGCACATACACTAACACTCTTAAATTCACTCTCGTATGTATATGTACATTTACTTTTATTTACATTTACTCTTATATACATTTACATCCAATTATTTTCACACTTACACATGAATTGCTACAAAAGAACTAAGTAAGTTTTATGTAAACCAATCTTGCCACCGGAAATGGTAGTACAAAGCAACCGGAAATGTTGTTAAAAAACACTTTAGCTTTAACTGAAATTTAAATAGATTTTAATTTTAAGATTAACAGATTTCTTGATTATTTAAACATATTTTTTTATTTGATAGACAATTTGTCTTTTCATATTTCTTCTTATTTAAGTAATTTATTTACATTTTTAAACAAAATTTAATAGATATTCTTTGTTTTATAATTTTTTTTAAATTTTTTTCTTAGATTTCCTTTGTTTCACATAAATTCTGCTTTAAAGTTATTTTTTTTTACTTTCACTTTTTTTGAAATTTATGTTTTTTCATTTAAAAATATATTTTTTTTTATTCCTTCGCGCCAATTTATCTGTCTGACCGTTCGATTTTGACAAAACTTCGTTTGTTTGACTAAAAATTTTTCTTAGAATATCTTATCCGTTACGCGTTGTGTCTTAGTAGACTCGTTGGGGCCGAGTGATTTGTAGATTTTCAAGAGATTCATAAAAATCTCGCAAAATGTTGCTGTTAAACTCAAAAACATAAGTGGATGCTGTTTATTTTAAATCTAGCATCACTCACAGCAACATGTTTACATTAGCAAAATACCACATTCTAATAAACATGCGTACAAGGTATATGTAGCTAAATATATAATGTATATAAACATGTCGCTACAATCAAGCATATAAACATACGATTTAGTATTTCAAAGAAAACACTTTGTCTTGTATGTATTCAAACAATTGACAATTGGATGTTGTTTATAACAAAGCTGTCAACATGTTGCTAGAATCCAAAAAGTTTATATACATATCTTATCTTATATTCTTAAACGAGCAATAATTGTACGTATTTATATATATATAGAATGGCTATCTCGAAAACGGCTCTAACGATTTTGATAAAATTTGGACAGTGGGTATCTTTTTTATAGGTATAGGTCGAAGAAGAAGGGACTTTTGTAACCTTTGCCTCTAAGAGGGTAAAAACAGATAAAAAGGGGAAAAAATCGAAAACGCTATATCTCCTTAAGTAATAGGTATAGAAACAAAATTAAAATTACGTTTTAAACAGCTATGAAAATAAACGGACAGGTGTTTGGTACTTTTTTGAAACTATGTCCAATAAGGGGTAAAATAGGGTGAAAATAGTTTTTTTGGTACCTTTTTAACCCACTCTTATATTTTAAACTAAGAAATATAGAAAGAAACTTTGTACTGCAATCAATAGATGTGAAAGAAATATTGAACACGTATTTGGTACTTTTTTGAGTTTGTGGCCAAAATGTGTAAAAAAGGGATAAACTGATAACTTAACATCTACAAAAGTAATATGAATAGGAAAATTATGTTAACTGCTTTCTAATAAAATGTACCGAATTCAATTGCTACCAAAGAAGTACCAATTATGCATATGGAACTTTTTGAAATTAGGGGATAAAAAGGGGAAAAAATTAGTAATGTTATAACTTTAAAACAAATGAATGTTTGTCTGTATGTATGTTCTTTATAGAATAGTAAACTGTGAATTTGATCATGTTATGCTCTTTAGCAAAGATGTTGCGGATAAGCCGGCGGAGGTTTTTAAGTTGGTAAACCGAATTTCCGACAGGTGGCGCCACTGAAAATTACTAAAAATTAATTAAATCGTAAACTGTACATTTGATTATACTATAATCTTTTGCAAAGTTGTAGCGCATGAGCCGGCGAATGCTTTTTAATTGGTGTGAATAATTTCCGATAGGTGGCACTACTGAAAATTACTCAAAGTCAATTTAATCGTAAGCTGTACATATAATCATGCTATAATCTTTAGCAATGTTGTTGCACATAAGCCGACGAAGGTTTCTTAGTTGGTGTGAAGAAATTTCGACAGGTGGCGCCACTGAAATTTACTTAAAGTCAATTTAATCGTAAACTGTACATTTAATCATGCTATAATTTTTAGCAAAGTTATTGCGGATAATCCGACGAAGGTTTATTAATTGGAATGACCAAAGTCCGACAGGTGGTGCCACTGAAAATTACTCAAAATGAATTAAATCGTAAACTGTGCATTTGATCAGACTATAAGTGAATTAAATCATAAACTGTGCATTTGATCATGTTATGATCATAAGCAAAGTTGTTACGCATAAGCAGATGAAGGTTTCTTAGTGGTATGAACGACTTCAGGCGGCGCCACTGAAAACTACTCAAAATGAATTAAATCGTAAACTGTGCATTTGATCAGACTATAATCTTTAGCAAAGTTGTTGCGCATGAGTCGACGGAGGTCTCTGTTGGTATGACCAATTTTCAAAATTATTTAAAATGAGTTAAACTGTAACTGTATAAAATAAAATATATAAAAACTTTAAAATTTGCCTCAAAATGCTTATCATAAAGCCCCGAGCAAGGCTCGGTCAACCAGGTACTATGTGTCCTATTTGTTGCAAACTCCAATAAGTTAACGTTCTTATCATTTCGTTAATTTTACATATAAAAACGTTAATATTTCACCAAATTATCTCTAGGGAATCAAAAGATTCCATTTATTTAAAGCTTTCTATCTTTAAATTTAAATAAAACCAAGCATAAGTAAGATATAATCGAGACTTATTATTCGTTTGAAAGACCTTTTGTATAAATTATGTGTGGAATATAACAAAATGTGAATTTAGTCAATGGCATGTGTTCTGATGGCTTTAAAAATCTCTGTGTTTTGTAGATTATTTGCATACACTTGCAACTTAAGAAAGCCCCAGAAGAAAAAACTCGATCATAGTGGCCAAATAACTCGTGTTCTATAAATAATTAGACTATCTTAAGAAAAAAATCGCTAAGAAGCTGCAGGCTTTGTTTAATAGGAGAGGAGTGTCTCTCATCATAATATAGCCAGTTCATACAGATCAATAGCTACTTGTCAGAGAGCAGTATTTGTTTTAAATTTCATGAAAAAATTTGTATATTTGAGGCCAATATATCAATTCCGGGAAGTGAGACCTATGGTAACATAAATAATGAACTGAATTTGACGAATTTCAATAGCCATTGTTCTACAATTAAAAAAAATGATCTGTGCTAAAATTCATTAAATTATCTTTAGATTTGCGATCTGATAAAGTGATTCTAAGCCTATTGGTATACTAAAAGACAAATATTTCTATGCGTTACATACCTCAGCACAAACTTATACATACCCTTTCCACCTATGATGGTGAAGGGTATAATAACTAATTTTGTTTGATAAAGGGGAATTTCAACAAATATTAACTCCAAGAAAAGATTCTTTTAAAAATAATAGCCTAAAGTCTTCGCTTTTTTCAACAATTTAAAATTTTTCAATATCTTTCTTATTTCTCGAGTTATTGGCAATTTTGTGAAAACAGTCATAATTAATATCAATCATACGTCACCACTAAACAATGTTTAAATTTCAAATATTTCGTTTTCACTGCAATAAATGAGACCCCCGACAACGTTTTTAACAAAACTATAGTAAAATTTCTATAAGTTGCCAAAAACTTTGAAATAATTTAAAAAAGCAAGTTAAAAAAAAAAAAAACTAAAAATTTGAGGTCTTAAGTCTTAGCTTTTATTAGCGATTTAAACTTTTTCAATATCTCATTTAATTTTGAAATTCTTGACAATTTTGTGAGAGTTCGTTTGGAAGATTATTTTGCATTATAGAGTCCAGACTTAGCATCATGTATGTTCTTCCTATACCTGTATATAACAAAACCCTAAGAGGCTTAAAGTTAGATAGGACCCTGGGTATTCATGGTGAGGAATGGATACCCAGATTGTAATTATCATTGAGATTGAACATAATTTCTGTGATTTCCGTTGTCAAGATGTACTGAGCAGACGGAAAATGGCAAAGCTACATTCAGCAAAAGGGTGAATTTCACTAAAAATGACACCGCGAGATCTTCTCTAACCACTTGCGACTGACGTGTAATCCAGCAAACACCGACAAAATTCGATGCTAATATATAATCGATATATTCAAGTATTTTTAATAACAAATTTTCTATAGAAAAATTTTTGATAAAGAAATTTCCTAAAGAAAAATTTTTAATAAAAAAAAATTCTATAGAAAAATTTTTGATAAAAAAATTTTCTATAGAAAAATTTTTGAAAAACAAATTTCTAAAGAAAAATTTTTGATAAAAAAATTTTCTATAGAAAAATTTTTGATAAAAAATTTTCTATAGAAAAATTTTTGATAAAGAAATTTTCTGCAGAAAAATTTTTGATAAAAAAAATTTTCTATAGAAAAATTTTTGATAAAAAAACTCTAGAAAAATTTTTGATAAAAAAAATTTTCTAAAGAAAAATTTTTGATAAAAAAATTTTCTATAGAAAAATTTTTAATAAAAAAATTTTTCTATAGAAAAATTTTTGGTTAAAAAAAATTTTCTATAGACAAATTTTTGATAAAAAAATATCTATAGAAAAATTTTTGATAAACAATTTTCTATAGAAAAATTTTTGATAAAAAAATTTTCTATAGAAAAATTTTTGATAAAAAAATTTTCTATAGAAAAATTTTTGATAAAAAAATTTTCTATAGAAAAATTTTTGATAAAAAAATTTTCTATAGAAAAATTTTTGATAAAAAAATTTTCTATAGAAAAATTTTTGATAAAAAAATTTTCTATAGAAAAGTTTTTGATAAAAAAAATTTTTGATAAAAAAATTTTCTATAGAAAAATTTTCTATAGAAAAATTTTTGATAAAAAAATTTTCTATCGAAAAATTTTTGATAAACAATTTTCTATAGAAAAATTTTTGATAAGAAAATTTTCTATAGAAAAATTTTTGATAAAAAACTCTACAAAAAAATTTTTGATAAACAATTTTCTATAAAAAATTTTTGATAAGAAAATTTTCTATAAAAAATTTTTGATAAGAAAATTTTCTATAGAAAAATTTTTGATAAAAAAATTTTCTATAGAATAATTTTTGATAAAAAACTCTACAGAAAAATTTTTGACAAATTTTTGATAAAAAAATATCTATAGAAAAATTTTTGATAAACAATTTTCTATAGAAAAATTTTTGATAAAAAATTCTATAGAAAAATTTTTGATAAAAAATTCTATAGAGAAATTTTTGATGAAAAAATTTTGTATCGAAAAATTTTGTTGAAAAAGTTTTCTATAGAAAAATTGATAAAAGAAATTTTCCATAGAAAATTTTTTGATAAAAAAATTTTCTATAGAAAAATTTTTGAAAAAAAAATTTCTATAGAAAAATTTTTGATAAAAAAATTTCTATAGAAAAATTTTTGATAAGAAAATTTTCTATAAAAAATTTTTGATAAAAAAAATTTCTACTGAAAAATTTTTGATAAAAAAATTCTAAAGAAAAATTTTTGATAAAAAAATTTTCTATAGAAAAATTTTTGATAAAAAATTTTCTATATTTTGTATCGAAAAATTTTTGTTGAAAAAGTTTTCTATAGAAAATTTGATAAAAGAAATTTTCTATAGAAAAATTTTTGATAAAAAAATTTTCTATAAAAATTTTTGAAAAAAAAATTTTCTATAGAAAAAATTTTGATATAAAAATTTTCTATTTAAAAATTTTTGATATAAAAGATGTCTATAGAAAAATTTTTGATAAAAAAAATTTCTATAGAAATAGTTTTTGATAAAAAATTTTCTTTAATAAAATTTTTGATAAAAAAATTTTCTATAGAAAAATTTTTGATAAAGAAATTTCCTAAAGAAAAATTTTTGATAAAAAAAAAATCTATAGAAAAATTTTTGATAAAAAATTTTCTTTAAAAAATTTTTGATAAAAAAATTTTCTATAGAAAAATTTTTGATAAGTGGCGCCACTGAAAATTACTCAAATTGAATTTAATCGTGAACTATTAATTTGATCATGCTACGATATTTAGCAAAGTTGTTTCGCATAAGCCGACGAGGGTGTCTATGTTGATATGACCAATTCCCAACAGGTGGCGCCACAGAAAATTACTCAAAAAAATTAAAAAATTACTTAAAAAAATTCTTAATGTGTATTTGCAAAAATTAATGATAATTAAATTTTAAATATGCTCATTTATTATTATAAAATGATAATTTTAACGGAAAGCTTTTTAATGAAAACCAATTACCAATAAAAATATTAATCTGGTTATTGCAGTGGAAAAGCTTCCTGATTTTTAATATAATTTAATTTTACATATTCACTTATTAATCCGCTTTTAAAATATTCGATTTTAATGAATAAAAACAATATTAAATTATTTTATACATAAAAAATTTAATAATAAATTAACACATGCTCTTTTTTATAATAATGTTATACAAAAAAAGCTTAGCATAAATGGTGGGTGTTATAAAGAGTAGTTTTAATTGCATAGTTTTAGGTATCAAACAAAAAATTAAAGCGAAAACAAAAAACTTCAAAATGGGTTATTTAAGAGTAAAGATTTAAATATATAAAAAACATAAAACTGCAAATTCTGATGTTTCTAATGTAAAACTAATATATTTTCTATGACTGATTCTTCATTGACATTCTTTGTATTATTTTTTTATCATCATTTATTGTTTTATCACAAATTGCAATCTTCAATTAAAATCTCATAAAAATGACAATTTGTCGTTCATCATTTTTGTTCCAGACAAATACTTACACCCAAATTGTATGCTTCAGCTTATTGCCCACAATAAGCCCCCGAAGGTATGCCAGTAATTTTTCATTCACAAAAATAAATACATTTAAGAATAGTCTCTATTGTTTTGTCATTAAATTAAGGAAAGATATAATTTAATAGATAGATTTAATAAAACAACCAACGATTGTTATTTAATTATTATTTAATTTTATGGATATTTGTTACAAGACATTAACAAAAGCATATTTGTAGGGGCTTTAAAATTAATTTAAATTTTGTAGTTCATGAATAAGCAATTGAAACTCTGCAAGTAAACAAAAAATATCAAAATAATTTTACTAAATTTAATTTGTCAAATAATTTTAAATTATTGTCGTTGTTGTTTTACGGTCGCATCAACATCAATAATAAATTTCGCAATCGTACCGAAATAAGCAAATGAAATTATATCCTTGACAAGCATATGGAAATTATTAATGGCTCGGAATACATAATAACTGTTGGTGGGGTGCTACGATGAAGTGAAATTGGGAGGGCTATTTTATACTTTGTTGTTTTTGTTGAGTGAACTTTTGGTTTTGGGGGACTTTCATTGGGATTATGGCATAAACAAATATTTATCCTTTTTAGGGATTTTTGTGGTTTATTTATTTGGCCTATGATAAATGGGGTTGCTTTTCACATTTACATATGTAAGATTTAATTTACTGACCCTTTTCAAGGGACAGTTAATATTAAGACCCAAAACTCCACAAAAATCTACATTTTTGTATATTTAAGACTTTCTTGATTTTTTTAACATACTTTTAGTTTTTTTTCTTTAAAGCTTAAGGAAAACAATTTATTTTGAAAAAAGAAATCACATTTACTATGATCTAAACGCCATTTACCGATTGTTTAATAGTTTTCTTACAAAAATTTTAATACAACTTAAAGTATGCAATACTTTTTGTACTCAATTGAAAGCAAGATAATGCACAATAATAAGCCTCTAGTCTATGTGTACATCTTAGTCTATATCTTAGTTTATGTCTTAGTCCATATCTTAGTCTATGTCTTAGTCTATGCCTTAGTCTATGTCTTAGTCTTTGTCTTAGTCTATATCTTAGTCTATGTCTTAGTCTATGTCTTAGTCTATGTCTTAGTCTATGTCTTAGTCTATGTCTTAGTCTATGTCTTAGTCTATGTCTTAGTCTATGTCTTAGTCTATGTCTTAGTCTATGTCTTAGTCTATGTCTTAGTCTATGTCTTAGTCTATGTCTTAGTCTATGTCTTAGTCTATGTCTTAGTCTATGTCTTAGTCTATGTCTTAGTCTATGTCTTAGTCTATGTCTTAGTCTATGTCTTAGTCTATGTCTTAGTCTATGTCTTAGTCTATGTCTTAGTCTATGTCTTAGTCTATGTCCTAGTCTATGTCTTAGTCTATGTCTTAGTCTATGTCTTAGCCTATGTCTGAGTCTATGTCTTAGGCTATGTCTTAGTCTATGTCTTAGTCTATGTCTTAGTCTGTATCTTAGTCTATGTCTTAGTCTATGTCTTAGTCTGTGTCTTAGTCTATGTCTTAGTCTATTTCTTAGTCTATGTCTTAGTCTATGTCTTAGTCTATGTCTTAGTCTATGTCTAAGTCTTTGTCTTAGTCTATGTCTTAGTCTATGTCTTAGCCTATGTCTTAGTCTATGTCTTAGTCTATGTCTTAGTCTATGTCTTAGTCTATGTCTTAGTCTATACCTTAGTCTATGTCTTAGTCTATGTCTTAGTCCATGTCTTAGTCTATGTCTAAATCTATGTCTTAGTCTATGTCTTAGTCTATGTCTTAGTCTATGTCTTAGTCTATGTCTTAGTCTATGTCTTAGTCTATGTCTTAGTCTATGTCTTAGTCTATGTCTTAGTCTATGTCTTAGTCTATGTCTTAGTCTATGTCTTAGTCTATGTCTTAGTCTATGTCTTAGTCTATGTCTTAGTCTATGTCTTAGTCTATGTCTTAGTCTATGTCTTAGTCTATGTCTTAGTCTATGTCTTAGTCTATGTCTTAGTCTATGTCTTAGTCTATGTCTTAGTCTATGTCTTGGTCTATGTCTTAGTCTATGTCTTAGTCTATGTCTTAGTCTATGTCTTAGTCTATGTCTTAGTCTATGTCTTAGTCTATGTCTTAGTCTATGTCTTAGTCTATGTCTTAGTCTGAGTCTTAGTCTATGTCTTAGTCTATGTCTTAGTCTATGTCTTAGTCTATGTCTTAGTCTATGTCTTAGTCTATGTCTTAGTCTATGTCTTAGTCTATGTCTTAGTCTATGTCTTATTCTATGTCTTATTCTATGTCTTAGTCTATGTCTTAGTCTATGTCTTAGTCTATGTCTTAGTCTATGTCTTAGTCTATGTCTATGTCTATGTCTTAGTCTATGTCTTAATCTATGTCTTAGTCTGTGTCTTAGTCTATGTCTTAGTCTATGTCTTACTCTATGTATTAGTCTATGTCTTAGTCTATGTCTTATTCTATGCCTTAGTCTATGTCTTAGTCTATTTCTATTTCTATGTCTTAGTCTATGTCTTAGTCTATGTCTTAGTCTATGTCTTAGTCTATGTCTTAGTCTATATCTTAGTCTATGTCTTGGTCTATGTTTATGTCTTAGTCTATGTCTTAGTCTATGTCTTAGCATATGACATAGACTAAGTCTTAGTCTTTGTCTTAATCTATGTCTCTAATATGTGTAATATTTCATATCTTAGTTTTTATTTGTTAAAATACTGAAAACTTAAAATTTATTGATTGTCGTAATTAGCGCCTAAAATTATACTTTGCAAAATATATTTTTCTGAAAACTGTTTCTGAAGCATTTTAACGAAGTGGTTTTTTAGCTTTGGGTTTTTACCAAACTTTTGATATGTCTATAAACTATCAATACAATATTTAGATTCTTTTGGTTTAATTTTTTTTATTTGATCATAGAAAAATAGTGCCTCAGGGTATGCTTCAAATGTCTTTGTTGCAAGAATTTCAAGGTCTCATGTACAATAAATAAGACTGTTTTTGATTAGCAAAGCAAATGATTTGGAAAGAAAAATTAATATAAAGGTATTAAAAATAGTTTTGTTATTTTTTTGCGCATTAAAAGATTTTCTACCTTTTTAAAATCTTACCATATGTTAAGGCAAGGATAGGCATATCTGTACATTGCCTATCTAAAGGATTTCCTTTTTTGAATACAATTCTTTCGTTTTTATTCAGATTTTTTTTTTTAAGAATTACTGTCTACATAATTATTTTAAATATTATCATTATTTGCTTTAAACTTACTTTAAGGCCTTTAGCATTAGCATTTTTTTGCATCCCAATTGTATGCTTTACTTTTGAAAGCAACAATGAAATTCTGATTAAGATTTAAAATCATATATTATAATATCCACTCAACTTCATCATTTATTTCCTTTAAAAGCCTCAAATATAAATTTATTGACATTTTATTTTCTTTTTAATAAATAAAAAACATCTTAAAGATTCTTTTTGTTATTTTATTTATGAAATGATTCCCTATTTAGGGATTATAAGCCATATTTCCTTTAAAGTTCAGTGGCTGTAAGAACAGATAAAAAGGCTGTGGTGGAGTTAAATACGCATTGAAGTCTTGTTACTCATTTACATGAAAAGCGACCTAACCTAAAAGCTCAGATTAATTGAAATCTAAAGTAAAGAAATTTTCAAAAGAATTGTATTGCATACTTTTTGGATGTTTAAGATATTGTAATCAAAGATATAGTTTTTTGTTGTAGAAAACTGTTGTACTCGCTTAATTTGGGTATATGTCATTATTCAAAGAAAAGAGCGATATGTGTCTTAGAAAGATAAAAGTTTTATGCGTCTTAATTTTTTTCGTATACATTTTAAGGTAAACAGAATAAATTCTTTGTTTGAGTAAAAATTATATATTTAATAAGGATAGAAATTCTAAATCCTTTAGTTTTCGGCAAAAAAAAACACATTTTTTATTTATATATCAAACAGGGGAAATATTGGTTTTTCTTGGAAATATAAAATATTTTTTAGAGTTGGGGGTCGCTATAATTCCTCAAATACAAATGAAAGATTTCATATAAAACCGATTTTTGTAGCCTCTTTAAAAAGAACAATTTAGAATTTCTAAAATTTTGTATGAAAAATCGATTTGTTTTAAATTGAAGTCCATGTCTTAGTCTATATCTTAGTCTATGTCTTAGTCTATGTCTTAGTCTATGTCTTAGTCTATGTCTTAGTCTATGTCTTAGTCTATGTCTTAGTCTATGTCTTAGTCTATGTCTTAGTCTATGTCTTAGTCTATGTCTTAGTCTATGTCTTAGTCTATGTCTTAGTCTATGTCTTAGTCTATGTCTTAGTCTATGTCTTAGCCTATGTCTTAGTCTATGTCTATGTCTTAGTCTATCTCTTAGTCTATCTCTTAGTCTATGTCTTAGTCTATGTCTTAGTCTATGTCTTAGTCTATGTCTTAGTCTATGTCTTAGTCTATGTCTTAGTCTACGTCTTAGTCTATGTCTTAGTCTATGTCTTAGTCTATGTCTTAGTCTATGTCTTAGTCTATGTCTTAGTCTATGTCTTAGTCTATGTCTTAGTCTATGTCTTTGTCTATGTCTCAGTCTATGTCTCAGCCTATGTCTTAGTCTCTGTCTTAGTCTATGTCTTAGTCTATGTCTTAGTCTATGTCTTAGTCTATGTCTTAGTCTATGTCTTAGTCTATGTCTTAGTCTATGTCTTAGTCTATGTCTTAGTCTATGTCTTAGTCTATGTCTTAGTCTATGTCTTAGTCTATGTCTTAGTCTATGTCTTAGTCTATGTCTTAGTCTATGTCTTAGTCTATGTCTTAGTCTATGTCTTAGTCTATGTCTTAGTCTATGTCTAAGTTTATATCTTAGTCTATGTCTTAGTCTATGTCTTAGTCTATGTCTTAGTCTATGCCTTAGTCTATGTCTTAGTCTATGTCTTAGTCTATGTCTTAGTCTATGTCTTAGTCTATGTCTTAGTCAATGTCTTAGCCTATGTCTTAGTCTATGTCTATGTCTTAGTCTATGTCTTAGTCTATTTCTTAGTCTATCTCTTAGTCTATGTCTTAGTCTATGTCTTATTCTATGTCTTAGTCTATGTCTTAGTCTATGTCTTAGTCTATGTCTTAGTCTATGTCTTAGTCTATGTCTTAGTCTATGTCTTAGTCTATGTCTTAGTCTATGTCTTTGTCTATGTCTCAGTCTATGTCTCAGCCTATGTCTTAGTCTATGTCTTAGTCTATGTCTTAGTCTATGTCTTAGTCTATGTCTTAGTCTATGTCTTAGTCTATGCCTTAGTCTATGTCTTAGTCTATGTCTTAGTCTATGTCTTAGTCTATGTCTTAGTCTATGTCTTAGTCAATGTCTTAGCCTATGTCTTAGTCTATGTCTATGTCTTAGTCTATGTCTTAGTCTATCTCTTAGTCTATCTCTTAGTCTATGTCTTAGTCTATGTCTTATTCTATGTCTTAGTCTATGTCTTAGTCTATGTCTTAGTCTATGTCTTAGTCTATGTCTTAGTCTATGTCTTAGTCTATGTCTTAGTCTATGTCTTAGTCTATGTCTTTGTCTATGTCTCAGTCTATGTCTCAGCCTATGTCTTAGTCTATGTCTTAGTCTATGTCTTAGTCTATGTCTTAGTCTATGTCTTAGTCTATGTCTTAGTCTCTGTCTTAGTCTATGTCTTAGTCTATGTCTTAGTCTATGTCTTAGTCTATGTCTTAGTCTATGTCTTAGTCTATGTCTTAGTCTATGTCTTAGTCTATGTCTTAGTCTATGTCTTAGTCTATGTCTTAGTCTATGTCTTAGTCTATGTCTTAGTCTATGTCTTAGTCTATGTCTTAGTCTATGTCTTAGTCTATGTCTTAGTCTATGTCTTAGTCTATGTCTTAGTCTATGTCTTAGTCTATGTCTTAGTCTATGTCTTAGTCTATGTCTAAGTTTATATCTTAGTCTATGTCTTAGTCTATGTCTTAGTCTATGTCTTAGTCTATGCCTTAGTCTATGTCTTAGTCTATGTCTTAGTCTATGTCTTAGTCTATGTCTTAGTCTATGTCTTAGTCAATGTCTTAGCCTATGTCTTAGTCTATGTCTATGTCTTAGTCTATGTCTTAGTCTATCTCTTAGTCTATCTCTTAGTCTATGTCTTAGTCTATGTCTTATTCTATGTCTTAGTCTATGTCTTAGTCTATGTCTTAGTCTATGTCTTAGTCTATGTCTTAGTCTATGTCTTAGTCTATGTCTTAGTCTATGTCTTAGTCTATGTCTTATTCTATGTCTTAGTCTATGTCTTAGTCTATGTCTTAGTCTATGTCTTAGTCTATGTCTTAGTCTATGTCTTAGTCTATGTCTTAGACAGACAAACATTCATTTTTATATATCTATGGCAATATGGCAGAGTAGCTTCAGTCGACATAAGAGAAAATTGAGTTAAGGCGTTTTGAATTTCGAAAAAGATCTTAAGTAGAAAAAATGTAAAATCTTCTAAATTTAACAACTTTTTTTTTTAATTCATCCTTCTTCTCTAATAAACATATTATCAATATATTAATTCATAAATTATTCGCAGAAATCAAGCAGAAGAAAAATTACACAAAATTGATGATATCTCAAAACTTCAATTTTCGACTTAAGCTATTCTTCCATATTGCCACAGATATATAACCAAATTTTCAAAGATTAACTAACAAATTTTCAAATTTCAAAATTTTTACTGAAATAACATAAGTTGTTTTACGAAAAGACTATTATTTTTCGATTCCCTTAAGGGACCACTTTTTTGGTTCTTGTATTTTGATGTCTATACTATAATCCATATTTGAAAGGAATATCAAGAAAATGGAAGATATGCTTTTTTAGATATCCTTGATTTAAGGACATAATTGATGTTACTTGTTCTCCTTTACATGTTTAAATTAATGAAATTCAAAGAATATGAAAGTAAAGGTGAAAAGGTGAAATATCAACCTAGTGATAACCCTATCCAAAGTTACAAGCATATAAAGTGGGTATGTTTTGAAAAAATCTTGAAGAAAAGCGAGGTTTGGACCGCCATAAAACCCTAAACAAAGCTAAATTAAACATTTTAAAGAATATTAAAAATTGTATGAGTTAGGGGAATGTATATACCAAATTTCACTTAATTCGTAGATTGTGTGTTTCAGTACGTGTTCGAAAATTTTTGATTTGACTCATAAAAGATATTTTGATGAAAAATTTTAAGACTTTGTTACATTGTTATAAGGAGTTTATATGAAAAAAAAGCCATTTATTAGTAATCTTCAATCTAAACAAATGGAAAGAAGACCTCAATTTGGAATTTTATATAAAATTTTTCATAAAAATCGAAATTTTTCCTTTAAATTCTTTAAATTGCCTTGAAATGAAAAGCATCTTTCTTCTTAAGTTATTTAGAAAAATTTAATTTTCAAAAAAATCAGCAGCGATATTGCCGCATTCGATATCGACTGAAAACTCAAACAAATATTGTGTAACATACCTTAGGGATTTTCAAAATATTTTATTTTTGCAAAAAAATCCTTAAGTTATTCAGAAAAATTTAATTAAAAAAAAAAAAAAAATCAGCATCATATCGAATGCGGCAATTTCGCATTCGATATCGACTGAAAACTCAAACAAATATTGTGTAACATACCTTAGGGATTTTTACAATATTTTTTTTTAAAAAAAAATTAACTAAAATTGGTATCCTAACATAACCTTATGTTTGTCAAATTATTTTACAATCGGGAAACTTTTGACATATATATTTACAATATAGTGAATATTATATGTTATCTATTATTTAGATTATCCTAAAAGTATACTACACAAATGTTTCTTAAATATCTTAAATTTTGAACGATATCGAATGCGGTTATTTGGCTCCGAATTTGTTTATAAAATATGAATATGTTTTTGATTTTTATCCTTTTTTGCTCTAACTCTTTAAGTTGAAGAAGAAATAATACAAACCATTTTTTCAAAATTTTCCTTAGTTTCTTCAATTAAACAATTTTTCCTTTTTTTTGTATTTAACATTAACGTGGGGTTTATATAACTCAAGCGGCTGACGATTGAGTGAAATTTACATGTATTTTGTTTTTGTTACAATAACAAAAGACATGAAAATTTCACTAAATCGTCAGCCGCTTGAGTTATATAAACCCCACTTAAATAAATTAAATTTTTATTAAAACTATAAAATTTTTGTTTTATTCTTCAAGTTCGAAAGTAGAGAATTTTTGGTTAAACTGTCAGAACTGAAATTCATTGATTATAATTTTGTGGGCTCCCCAAATAAGACTTCCTTCATTGAGGTTTCACGAGACCATTTGAGAGCTGCATCCGACTGCAGCAAACTAAAAAAAGATTTTAGCAAAAGTACCTATTATAAGAAACCAATTCATGTTACCCAATACTTGCAGTGTAATCCCAAGTCTAGAGAACTGATTTCTCAATCCAGATTCTGGCAACACTGATCATAAACACATTGACTTTCAATGAACTTATATGTTCTCCTCCATCCATTTCTGATCTAACTAAGGCTTTAATGGCTTCTTTAGATTATATATGATAACTAGGTCTGTATGAGACCATCTTCAGTTATCTTCAGTATCGGAACTATAATTAACCAAAACTTTAGCTGACTTTTCTTGAGAATAATAAACAACGAAGAAGCACCTGAAAGTAGACAATTTTTTAAAGAAAAATTACTATATTTAGGAAATTTTACAGTTTTTTTTAATATAAGTTTTTATATAACACATTTAACTAGATTAATGTATTAT
Organism: Stomorhina lunata; assembly: GCA_933228675.1. NCBI lineage: Eukaryota > Metazoa > Arthropoda > Insecta > Diptera > Rhiniidae > Stomorhina > Stomorhina lunata. The sequence continues at coordinate 13,894,787 of OW121743.1, forward strand.
CTAATCGCTTTAATTTTCTTATCTTATATCAAAGTATAAATAAACACATTTTTTTTCGAAATTTCAACAAATCCTTTAATATTTCTTGATTTTCCTTTTTTATTATCCAAACATGCCTAAAACTATGCTTTACCTTTAAATTTATAAATTTCCACAGCTTTATTTAATAACACTCAGTTGATATCATCATAAAACCCTTAAGCTTTTGTGAAACAAAATTGCCTTTTAACAGGGAACTTTCAAGGATTTGTTCAGAAGAAAAGTATCATCTGGATAAGACACGATTAGAAAATGTTTCAATTATTCAGAGTTAAATGTAGGTTTTTATCTTTTACAATATCTCAATAATGAGTTTTTCAACTGTGTTGCGATATTTCTACTAAGAAGAAGTTTAGAAGTGCAAAATTTAAAATTTAAAGTAATTTTGAGGCTTTTGTTGGTTTTAGTCAGCCTAAAGGTAGGCTACAATTTATTGGGCTTAATAAAGGCTTCAATAGCTTAAGGCAAGGCTTAAATATTTCACTGCTATTAAGTTTTATAAACATTTGCAGTAGCTTAAGATATGCAGTTAATTAAACTAATAAATCTTTGGAAATGAATTTAAAACCTACAGCCTTAACATATGCTTTAATTTATAACAAAAACTACCTCATTTAAGATGTCGTTTTAAAAATTACAATATAATTAAAGAAAACATGTTTAGTTACCCACTTATTCCTGAAAGTATGCAGTTAAGAGTAATTTTGGTGATTTTGTTGGTTTTAGGGAGATTAAGGGTAGGATACATTTTATCAAGCTACATAAAAGCTTCAGTAGCCTATTAAAAGGCTTTAATATTTTATTTTAATTAAGTTTTATAAACATTTGCAGTAGCTTAAGATTCATCATCAAATAAACTAACACATCTTTGCAATTAAGTGATTCATTGAATATAAATTTTATAATACACTAGCTGATATTACCCGGCGTTGCCCGGGTTGGTAGTACAAGTTTTTAGCTTATTACTGTGTTAACACTTTCTTTAAAAATTAACAATTATGAAATGTTAAAGCCCACTTAAGATTTAAAAAAAATTAGCCTATTTTAAATCGTTAATATACTGTGAAAAATTCGGTCCGCTCGGTCATCTATATTTATCATTTTTAATATATTAGCTATATGAGAGGGGTACCGCCCACTTGAGTTTTCATAAAAACCTTGCCTATTTTAACCACAGGTCACACCTTACCATACTGTCTAAATTTCAGGAAAATCGGTTAGTTCGGTCATCCATATTTGTCATTTTAAATATTTGACTTATATGGGAGGGGTCACGCCCACTTGAGGTTAAAAAAAAACTGATCTAGTTTACCCAGCGGTTACACTTTGACATACTGTCGAAATTTCAGAAAAATCGGTCAGTTCGGTCATCTATATTTGCCAATTTTAATATATGAGTTATATGGGAGGGGTCACGCCCACTTGAGATTTCTGAAAAAACCCTTACCTATTTTAACCACCGACCATACCTTAACATACTGTCAAAATGTCAGAAAAATGGGACCTCTCGGTAGCCTATATTTGTAACTTTTGATATATGAGTTATATGGGAGGGGTCACGCCCACTTCAGATTTCAGAAAAAAACCTAGGCTTATTTAACCACCTGTTACACCTTAACATACTGTCCTAATTTCAGAAAAAACGGGCTTCATTATCAGCTATATTTGCCAATTTTAATATATGAGTTATATGGGAGGGGTCACCACCACTTGAAATTTCAAAAAAAAATTAGCCTACAGTCACCACAGGCCACACCATACTACACTGTCAAAATTTCAGAAAAATCGGTCCGCTAGTTTCGGAGATTCTTCCCAACAAACAACAAACAAACAGACAAACAGATGCGGACTTTTTTTTAAAGATATAGATAAAGCCTAAAAATATGCTTTAATTTGAAACATAAACTAAGTCATATTAAAGAATAATGTAAGGCTTTACTATTTATTTCAAAGAAGTTTTAATAATAATTTCTGTAGCCTTAGATTCATCAAAAAATAAGACGATAAGTGATGTGATTTATTTAATATAATTTTGTGAAACCTACAGCCTTAAAATATGCCTTAATTTATAGCAAAAACTAACTCATGTGAAGTGAAGTTTGAAATATTGGAAACTATTATGAAAGTTTAAAATATGTTACTAGAAAACATGTTTCATTACTTATTTCTTCTGTATTTTGTGGTTCAAAAGTTTGCTTGCAATTTCTTAAACGCCTTAAGCTATACTTTACTTAATGAAATATGCAGGTAAGTTTAACTATTTGTATGTTGTTTAAAAAAGCCCTATATTTTAATAGCAAAATAAGGTAGTTTTATGTTACAAGTACTTTTGTTTTTGTAAGTGAATAGAACAAATTTTCTAACATCTTAAAGTATGCAATGATATTTTATGAATTTTTTGTACTTTGTAATAAGCAACTTATTTTGTGATGCGAAGACTTGTGCAATAATGCCAACAATAAATTTTGCATTAAATAAAGTAAAATACAAGATAATATGGGAAATCGTTGATACAGTTCCGAGAAGATTTTAATTATATGCATGTAGTAGCTTTTTAACCCGCTACTTCGTTAGCGGTACAATTTGAATTGAGGAAGTTACAATTATAAAGTTGCAAAATCTACCAAAAATATCTATTTAAGCTATTTCTAAAAATTACCATACACGCGACTCTTTAAGTGGATCTAAATGCTTTACTTTTTTTACTTGTTTTTTATCCCTAGACGGCCGAATTTAATAAAAATACCGAATACTTGTCCTGATATTTTTATAACTGATCTTAACTCCATTTTCTTTTATTTTATTTGGTTTAGGAGATATAATGTTACCGATTTTTAACCCCTTAACTGCAAAAGGTCCAAATGACCAGTCTATAAAGTATATTTTTGGCTTCATAGGTTTAAAAGATATACAAAGTTTAAAAACAAAAAAACCCACCCTTGAATTCTACTCCGTTTTTACCCTTTTTACAAAATTGACCACAAAAGGACCAAACACGTATTTAATATTTTTAATGCTTATCGATTGTGATAAAAATTGTAAATCTATCTTTATTATTTAAAAAAAAGTACCAAAAATCGTTTTTACCCTTTCCTACCCCTTTTGTCCCATTTCAAAAAAACATAGGTCCAATTACGTGTCCCCTTGTCTGTCTAGACGAACCAAATCCAATTTCAACTTTGTTCTATCATATTCATATTCTCCCTTTTTCACCCATAAAATTAAAAAGAAGTACCAAGAACGTATCTTATATTTCTTCAATATCAATCGACCGTCTGTTAATTAAACTTGAATATTTTCCCCTTTTTATCCTTTTTACCCCATTTATCGTAAAAGTACCAAGCAAGTGTTAAATGTTTTTTTTTAGTACTTATCAATTGTGATGTAAATTAAGTCTGTTTGTTTAAAAAAGTACCAAAATGTAGTTTTTTCCCTTTTCTACCCCTATTGGTCCTATTTCAAAAAAAAGGTCCAAATGCGTGTTCCCTTATTTTTCTAGCCGATCCAAATCCAATTTCAACTTTGTTTCTATCAATGTTGTTTTCGGAGATATGATGTAACTAATTTCTCCCTTTTCTACCCTGTTTTACCCCCTAGGCGGCCGAATTTCAAAAAAGTTCCGAATAAGTATGCCTTGATTTTCACTGCTGATCTCAGACCACTTTAGTCTCTGCTTCTATCACTTTTGGTTTAGAAGATATTACGTTACCGATTTTTCCCCTTTTTACCCCCAAAATTAAAAAGAAGTACCAGTGTCTTACATTTTTTCAATGTCAATCGGCCCGCCTGTAAATTATACTTCTGGATTCATTAGGTAAAAAAATGCATGGTTAAAAAGCAAAAAACCCATCTTTAAATATTTTCCCGTTTTTACCCTATTGTACCCGATTTGTCGTAAAAGTACCAAATATGTGTTATATGTTTTTTAGTGCTTATCAATTGTGATGTTAATTGAATTTCTTTGTTTATTTTTTCAAAAGATACGTATGGGCTAAAAAAAGTACCAAAATGTAGTTTTTACCCTTTTTCACCCCTATCTGCTATTTCCAAAAAAGTACCAAACACGTGTTCCCTTATTTTTCTAGCCGATCCAAATCCAATTTCAACTTTGTTTCTATCGATGTTGTTTTCGGAGATATGATGTAACTAATTTCTCCCCTTTCTACCCTGTTTTACCCCCTAGGCGGCCGAATTTCAAAAAAGTACCGAATACGTATCCCTTGATTTTTACTGCTGTTCACAGACCACTTAAGTCACCTTTGGTTTAGAAGATAGTACGTTACCGATTTTCCCCTTTTTACCCCCAAACTTAAAAAGAAGTACCAGTGTCTTATATTTTTTCAATGTCAATCGACCCGCCTGTAAATTATACTTCTGGCTTCATTAGTTAAAAAAATTAATGGTTAAAAAACAAAAAAACCCACCCTTGAATATTTTCCCGTTTTTACACTTTTGTACCCCATTTATCGTAAAAGTACCAAGCACGTGTTAAACGTTTTTTTAGTGCTTATCAATTGTGATGTAAATTGAATTTTTATTTTTTTTTTTTTTTTCAAAAAATACGTATGGGCTTAAAAAGTACTAAAATTTTGTTTTTACCCTTTTTTCACCCCTATTAGTGCCATTTCTAAAAAGTACCAAACACGTGTTCCCTTATTTCTCTAGCCGATCCAATTTCAAGTCTGTTTCGATGTCGATTTTAGAAATATGATGTTACTAATTTCTCCCTTTTCTACCCTATTTTACCCCTAGAAGGCCGAATTAAATAAATACCGAATACATGTTCCTTAATTTTTAGTACGAACCTCAAGCCAATTTAATTTTTGCTTTATCGCTTTTGGTTTAGGAGATATAATATTACCGATTTTTCCCTTTTACCCTCTTAATTGAAAAAAAGTACCAAATACGTATTTGATATTTTATACTTGGCTTATCGACTTCCGACTTTAAATTTTATTTCTATTTATTTGTTTAAGTGATAACAAAGGTATAGAAAATGGACTTACCCTAAATTTTTTGTCCATGTTTTGACTAATTTTTACGCCCTAAATCAAAAAAGTACCAAACATGTGTCTAATAATTTTTTTATTGTTTACCATCTCCGCTTTAAATTTTGTAACTATGTTGATTGGTACAAAAGATACACATAGGTTAAAAAAAGTACCAACATTTTTTTACCCTTTTTATCCCCTGTCTAATAATTTTTTGTTGTTTACCATCTCCGCTTAAATTTTGTAACTATGTTGATTGGTTCAAAAGATACACATAGGCTAAAAAAGTACCAACATTTTATTTTTACCCTTTTTACCCCCTATTTGTCCTATCTGCTAAAAATAACCAAGCACGTGTCTACTTATTTTTGTAGCTGATCCCAATGCAATTTTGGTCCTATGACGTTTACTTCCGGAGATAAAGCATTACTTATTTTTACCTTTTTTACCCCCTTAGCGGCCAAATTACCAAAAATCCCTTCTTGGTGTATGTATACTTCGAAAAAGGTACCCGCTTTTAAAATTTCAGCTCCCTAGCTTTAGCCGTTTGGGCTGGGCGATGATTATTCAGTCAGTCAGTCACGTTAGAGTTTTACATATGGGCAAATCCGAAAATCTTTAAACCAAGGACAAAATTTTAAAACTGTCAAAATCACATATTTGTGTATATGGAAAAATTGGCCATATATTGATCCTTTAGAATATATCTGTGGCTTGGTGCTAAAATGGCCAATGTCAAAAATTTGATTTAAAGTTTTTATTTTCCACATATATTCATGTTAACATTGCCCAGATAACCCCTTAAAAATCTGTTCTGAGTTTAGTTAGAGATAAGCCGTTGGAGCCAACTAAAAGAGGTTAAAGAAGAGAATCTAATGCAATCATTAAATCAAAACACCAAAAATTTTACATTGGCCCTTTTAGCACCAAGCCACAGATATAATGAATACAATTTTTGATTGGTCTTTATAAAAAATTGTTCTGGTATTTAACTATACTTTTCCGTAATATTTTAAGGAAAGTTTCATTTTAGTTTACAGACAAACCATAACAAAATACCGAAAAAAGTTAATCTAATTAAAACATTTAAAAAAGTTTTATCACATTTAGTCCGAAATTCGGTCAATTTGTTACTTTAATAAATATTTTAATGCAACTTTTACTAGCACCCAATTATGACTTTAACAAAGTTTTCTAATTAGGAATCAAGTCGATGGTTTTTAGCCACAACAAATCCTTCATCATTTTCCGCTTAAATGGTCAATTTACTTTCAAAAGACCTAAGGGTATTCTTTGGAAATCTCTGTATATAAACAAATGGTGTTGTTGAATTTAAAGCATAAAGAAAGGCCTTTCCAAAGAAACTTTTCGTATTTAATCTTTTTGAAAATATAGTTTGTTACATACATATTTCCACTTAAATAAAAAATTTCTGAATCGCCTTCTATTTATACCAACATATTTAAAGCATAACTAATTGCCGCTTCAAATAACCAAAAACATTGCATACTTAAGGGATGCTTTTTAATGTTCTACGGTAATTATTGAATTTAAAAATTGTATGGTTTCTGCATGATTTACGAAGCATTAGTTTAATTTCCATAGAGACGTTAACACCTTCATTAAAATATTAGCTATACAAATTGTTGTAAATCCCCAAGGCTATGTTAAATACAGACAAACAAAGCCTAAGAGCATGCTTTGGTTTTAATAAACAAAAAAAAAATATTTGCCGTTTTTAAAAAAACTTCATTATAAATGTGTAAAAACAAACATTTGGGTATCAGTATAGGCATTAAATAAGGATTAAATTAAAATCCAGATCGTTTTTATAAAACTTTGTCTTCTGCGCTATTATCTGAAAACCAACAAAAACAAGTATAAATGTTATTTCAGTAAAAGCTCATCATTTCATATGGTCTTTGACCGGAATGCTACCAAACAACCATTTTTTTTTTTATAAGTTTTCTATAGAAAAGTTGATGATGCGAAGAGTTATTTATAGAAAAGTTGATGATAGGAAGAGTTTTCAATAGATAAGTAAAAGATGGAAAGAGCTTTATATAGAAAAGTTGAAGATGGCAAGAGTTTTCTATAGAACAGTTGATGATGGGAAGAGTTTTCTATAGAAAAGATGATGACTGAAAAACTTTACTAAACTTACTACTAAAAGTTTTCTATAGAAAAGTTGATGATGGGAAGAGTTTTCTATAGAAAAGTTGATAATGGGAAGAGTTTTCTATAGAAAAGTTGATAATGGGAAGAGTTTTCTATAGAAAAGTTGATAATGGGAAGAGTTTTTTATAGAAAAGTTGATAATGGGAAGAGTTTTTTATAGAAAAGTTGATGACGGGAGAAGTTTTCTATAGAAAAGTTGATGATGGGATGAGTTTTCTATAGAAAAGTTGATGATGGGATGAGTTTTCTATAGAAAAGTTGATGATGGGAAGAGTTTTCTATAGAAAAGTTGATGATGGGAAGAGTTTTCTATGATGGGAAGAGTTTTTAAGAGAGGAAAGATTTTTTTTGTTAATTATGTTGGCAATACTCGTTAAAAGCAAAATCCCTCCTAAAATTATACATCCGATTATTCTAATTCCCTAAGAAATTACTTTTATTATTGCAAATTTATTGTTGATATTATTATCTTAGTTTTCTCATCACAAAGTGCTTAAACGTTGGACAAAAAAATATAAAATAAAAAATTCATTGCCTACTTTGTGGCAAACTATAAAATTTTATATTACATCTTAATAATTTTGATTATAAGAATGAAAGTAATCGTAAAATGTAAGAAAACTAAAATATTTTCTTCTTATTTTCTGTGGTATGATCATGTAAACATATATAAATATTTAATATTCTAAAGTATAGCTTAAGGCGTTTAAAAAAATGTATTTTGATTTGGTATTTTAGAGAGGATGAACAAATTTTAGTTTTTTTGAATAATAATCACCTTCTAATGATTTTATATCCATTTATATATAAAGCCCTTAAGGAGATGGCCTTAAAAATAAATGGATACCTAACTACTGGGTATTATAATTAAAAGCTGGCTAATGAGAAATTATTTTGGAATAAAAAAAGTTTCACTTTTTCATATTTTCATCTAGTGAATGATTTTTGTAGCATAATTAGTAATCAATTTTTTATATATGAAGTACAGATGTTTACTATCACTGAGAATATTAAGCTCTAAACACTTATGGTTTGGTTAAAAGATATTTCTGACTGCTTTAATGTTTCTACTAAATAAAACTAACTAACATGACTTATGAATTTCTAGAATGATTCATCACTCCATCTGACTGTCATCCTAGTCACAGGGACTTCAACATTTTCCCTTTCCGCCCAAATGTAGGCTTCATAAAAAAATTAATTCTATGACATTGCTAAAATTCTTGACATTTTTAAAGGCCATCAAAATATATAAGCTATATCTTTACAAAGACCCTTTATTGTCAAAAGATATAATCATCTTGAGAATAATTCATAAATTTTGTGTTTTTGACATTTCACCAGCAGCAACAAGAAAAAACCAATCACTTTTATGACTTTTTGTTATCTAAAAAATCAAATTTGTATCTAAATAATTGGCTATAATAACTGAGTGATTGGCAACATTGAGTCTAAAAACTGAATTTAATGAATAATTTTTCCTTAAATGAAAAAAATGCTATGACAAACAAAAAAAGCTTTTTGGAAGTCAATTTGTCAGACAAGAGGATAAGGTAGAAAAAACGAGAAAACTTAAAGTTGTTCTCTTAAATTAATCACAATAAAATGTTTAATGTTTAATAATACCTCAAATATAGTCAAATTATTCCAAAGCATATTTATAGGATATTACATTCTTTGTGTAAGAGTTTTAGATAGAAAAAATCGCAAAATGAAGGCATTTCTATGGTAAAGTTTACGTTGTTAAGAGTTTTCTATAGAAATGTTAATGTAAGAAAGACTTTTCTATAGAAGAGTTAACGTTAGGAACAGTTTTCTATAGAAAATTTAACGTCAGGAAGACATTTCTATAGAAAAGTTGCCGATTGGAAGAATTTTCTAAAGAAAAGTTGATGACGTGAAGATTTTTCTATAGAAAAGTTAATCATGGGAAGAGTTTTCCATAGAAAAGTTGATGATAAGAAGAGTTGACGATAAAAAGAGTTTCCTAGATAATGAAGGGAAGAGTTTTTAATACAAAAGTGATGATAGGAAGAGTTTTCTATAGAAAAGTTGACGATGGGAAGAGTTTTCTATAGAAAAGTTGACGAAAGGAAGAGTTTTATATAGAAAAGTTGACGATAGGAAGAGTTTTCTATAGAAAAGTTGACGATAGGAAGAGTTTTCTATAGAAAAGTTGACGATGGGAAGAGTTTTCTATAGAAAAGTTGACGATAGGAACAGTTTTCTATAGAAAAGTTGACGATAGGAAGAGTTTTCTATAGAAAAGTTGACGATAGGAACAGTTTTCTATAGAAAAGTTGACGATAGGAAGAGTTTTCTATAGAAAAGTTGACGATAGGAACAGTTTTCTATAGAAAAGTTGACGATAGGAAGAGTTTTCTATAGAAAAGTTGACGATGGGAAGAGTTTTCTATAGAAAAGTTGACGATAGGAAGAGTTTTCTATAGAAAAGTTGGCGATAGGAAGAGTTTTCTATAAAAAAGTTGACGATGGGAAGAGTTTTCTATAGAAAAATTGACGATAGGAAGAGTTTTCTATAGAAAAGTTGACGATAGGAAGAGTTTTCTATAGAAAAGTTGACGATAGGAAGAGTTTTCTATAGACAAGTTGACGATAGGAAGAGTTTTCTATAAAAAAGTTGACGATAGGAAGAGTTTTCTATAGAAAAGTTGACGATAGGAAGAGTTTTCTATAGAAAAGTTGACGATAGGAAGAGTTTTCTATAGAAAAGTTGACGTAGGAAGAGTTTTCTATAGAAAAGTTGACGATAGGAAGAGTTTTCTATAGAAAAGTTGACGATAGGAAGAGTTTTCTATAGAAAAGTTGACGATAGGAAGAGTTTTCTATAGAAAAGTTGACGATAGGAAGAGTTTTCTATAGAAAAGATGACGATAGGAAGAGTTTTCTATAGAAAAGTTGACGTCAGGAAGAGTTTTCTATAGAAAAGTTGACATCAGGAAGAGTTTTCTATAGAAAAGTTAACGTCAGGAAGAGTTTTCTATAGAAAAGTTGACGTCAGGAAGACTTTTCTATAGAAAAGTTGACGTCAGGAAGAGTTTTCTATAGAAAAGTTGACGTCAGGAAGAGTTTTCTATAGAAAAGTTGACGTCAGGAAGAGTTTTCTATAGAAAAGTTGATGTCAGGAAGAGTTTTCTATAGAAAAGTTGATGTCAGGAAGAGTTTTCTATAGAAAAGTTGACGTCAGGAAGAGTTTTCTATAGAAAAGTTGACGTCAGGAAGAGTTTTCTATAGAAAAGTTGACGTCAGGAAGAGTTTTCTATAGAAAAGTTGACGTCAGGAAGAGTTTTCTATAGAAAAGTTGACGTCAGGAAGAGTTTTCTATAGAAAAGTTGACGTCAGGAAGAGTTTTCTATAGAAAAGTTGACGTCAGGAAGAGTTTTCTATAGAAAAGTTGACGTCAGGAAGAGTTTTCTATAGAAAAGTTGACGTCAGGAAGAGTTTTCTATAGAAAAGTTGACGTCAGGAAGAGTTTTCTATAGAAAAGTTGACGTCAGGAAGAGTTTTCTATAGAAAAGTTGACGTCAGGAAGAGTTTTCTATAGAAAAGTTGACGTCAGGAAGAGTTTTCTATAGAAAAGTTGACGTCAGGAAGAGTTTTCTATAGAAAAGTTGACGTCAGGAAGAGTTTTCTATAGAAAAGTTGACGATAGGAAGAGTTTTCTATAGAAAAGTTAACATCAGGAAGAGTTTTCTATAGAAAAGTTAACGCCAGGAAGAGTTTTCTATAGAAAAGTTAACGCCAGGAAGAGTTTTCTATAGAAAAGTAATGTCAGGAAGAGTTTTCTATAGAAAAGTTAATGTCAGGAAGAGTTTTCTATAGAAAAGTTAACGTCATTTTTTATACCAAAATATGATGACCTCCAGTAATAAATATTTGCTTTAGTCAACTGATTTGGCATTTGCATAATCAGTATTTTCCAATATTAATAAATCTCTAAGAAAATTATCCCAAATTGCTGAAAATCGATAGACAAGATTTTAGGTTAAATATTGTAGATATAAATGCGGAAACTAAAGTTTAATCAACAAAAGACCAATAACTACAAATTTGATTACTTGTATTATTTAAATGAAAATATCTGTCATGTCACTTTTAACCCCCACGTTGATTGTTATTATTCGAAATAATGTTTTACGTAAATATTAGGCTATTTTTAGGTGTTTCGTTCTATTTCTAGTTTATAATAAAATTGATCCCTTTTTTGGACAAGTGGGTAATTAAAATGAATGACAGACAAGCTGTTAAGAAAATTCATTGATATGAACAACAAACAAACAGAATACAACAATTATAGTAACAAACAACAGCCTAATTTTAGGAGAGAACATCCGCTTTATGTAGAAACCAGAGGAGGCAAATAAGCCATTGATAGATGATGTCGTGTCAAGTGTTTGGCGTAGGAAGATGAGAATTTATTGAAATTGTTTAGGAAAATATTACACTGCAATAGAACAAACACACGTTTTACCAAATTGTTTCAGCAGCTGTTTTTATTTAACAACAAAAAGTCTTGCCGGCTTTTAGGAAGATTGAAAAAAATGTAAAGAAAGTTAGAAAATTTGAAATTTCTTTGACAGTGGAAATTTTACTTATATATAAAATTTAAAATAACAATATAATTCAACATTTTGAAAGAAAATTCTGCAGTCAAATTTCTATTAAAGTCTTTTCTTTCGAAAATTCGTCGTTTTGTCAACTTTTCTATAGAATAAAGATAACTTTTAAATTCTTTCTTTTTTAAACGTAGCTAATTTTGTCATTAGAACACCAAAATTAATTACAGCGATAAATCACTTTAAAGGAATGTGTTAGGCATGATAAAAGAAATTAGTAAGGTATAACCGTTCTCTCTTTTGTCAGCCATATTAACTTTCTGACGTTTGATCGAATTATTATTTTCTTTTCTCAAATTATGCTACCATACTACTTTTGAAAATCCCAGTTTCTGTTTGCTATTATACTATAAACACAATAACGACTGCAGGCTACGGACTACAACCTGTTAAAATTAGAATACATTCATTCAAATAGAAATCATTTTTTTAAGCGTCGACATAGCCACACGACTAAAGTCTACCATTGTAGATGTAGACAAAAAAATATATACATTTTATATATAATATAAAAATGTATATTTATATAACTCTAACTCAATAAAAGTGAAATTTACGCCGTCATAACTAACACGCTACATATGCTAGAGCTAAGTAATTTATGTTATATAAAAGCCCAGTATTATGTCTATATTATTTTAAGATATGCTCATTTTTATAAACAAAGTCGGTTGTAAAAATAAGTTTTGAGTTTATGAGCTCTTAATCTTTATAAATCGGAAGAATGTATATCATTTGAATGATACTTTCAGTATCTTTTGTTTGATATACCAGTTTATTTGATATACCAGTTTATATCGGATATAAACTTCTAAAATTATGCCCTTAATTCTCATACTATAAAAGATCACACCAAAATCTATCTATAAGAACATATTTGAATATACGTTTTTTAAATAAAATTTTGATGAAAATAAAATTTTCAATCCCAAAAAGAAGCTGAAGAAACTGTAACATAAATTATAAAAAATATGTTACACAAAAATACTTTAAATATATTATGACAAAATTTAATTGTCTCAAGTCCTTTTTTCCTTGTACAGGATCCGCTAAACGTTATAAAATAAGTTTTAACGAAATGTTTACAACACATTACACATTATACGTTCAAAATTTCCTGATAATAATATTCCCATTTCTCACATGTGGCAACGACTTTTATAATTGTTTACAAAAAACATATTTCAAATATTTCGCATTTACTTCAAAAATTTTTTTTGTAAGAGAGAACGGTTATACCTTACAATTTTTTTGCCATGGTGTTAGGTCCCAAAAACCGGCAATTAATATATAAGTAAAATGAAAAATTGCCTTTCTAAAATTAACACGTATTAAGTGTATTTGTTTAATGGATTTTACAAAAGGGGGGAGTATTTGCAAACGAAATAACTATAAAAACGTGATACAAATGCAGCACATTTTAACCTTAGGACAAGCTCTTTACTCATCTCAGAGTGGCTCATGAATTTGAAAGTATTTTAGACACAGTCTGAAATATCCTTTAAACGCACAAAATAAATGTTCAAACATGTACTACAAGAAAAACTGCCATGTAGTAGTTTTGTATGATAAAGCTAAATGTTCTGGCAACCAAATCAGTTGCCTCCCCCTCTGCTATACAAATTTGTTAATGGTTTCATTTGGACTTAAAATAAGAGGGTGTTAGCATCAGGTTGAAAGTTGTTTCTTAATGTTTCCTAATCTTTTGGCAAATAAATCAAGTGTAAAAAGTTTTAGGGATAGTAAAGTTTTTACAAGGCTCTTTCATCATTACAAATGTAAACACAGGAAACAAATCAATTTTATTTAATTTAAATTAATTCATAAAAACTAAATTGATTTGTATTCTTAAAAATTATTTTGTATTTGTATTTTATTTGCAAAATTTTACTATTCTCATAAAACATTTTGCAAAATTTTACTATTTATATAGAAAATTTTGCAAAATTTTACTATTTATATAGAAAATCTTGCAAAATTTTACTATTTTTATAGAAAATTTTGCAAAATTTTACTATTTTTATAGAAAATTTTGCAAAATTTTACTATTTTTATAGAAAATTTTGCAAAATTTTACTATTTTTATAGAAAATTTTGCAAAATTTTACTATTTTTATAGAAAATTTTGCAAAATTTTACTATTTTTATAGAAAATTTTGCAAAATTTTACTATTTTTATAGAAAATTTTGCAAAATTTTACTATTTTTATAGAAAATTTTGCAAAATTTTACTATTTTTATAGAAAATTTTGCAAAATTTTACTATTTTTATAGAAAATTTTGCAAAATTTTACTATTTTTATAGAAAATTTTGCAAAATTTTATTATTTTTATAGAAAATTTTGCAAAATTTTACTATTTTTATAGAAAATTTTGCAAAATTTTACTATTTTTATAGAAAATTTTGCAAAATTTTACTATTTTTATAGAAAATTTTGCAAAATTTTACTATTTTTATAGAAAATTTTGCAAAATTTTACTATTTTTATAGAAAATTTTGCAAAATTTTACTATTTTTATAGAAAATTTTGCAAAATTTTACTATTTTTATAGGAAAATTTTGCAAAATTTTACTATTTTTATAGGAAAATTTTGCAAAACTTTACTATTTTTATAGAAAATTTTGCAAAATTTTACTATTTTTATAGAAAATTTTGCAAAATTTTACTATTTTTATAGAAAATTTTGCAAAATTTTACTATTTTTATAGAAAATTTTGCAAAATTTTACTATTTTTATAGAAAATTTTGCAAAATTTTACTATTTTTATAGAAAATTTTGCAAAATTTTACTATTTTTATAGAAAATTTTGCAAAATTTTACTATTTTTATAGAAAATTTTGCAAAATTTTACTATTTTTATAGAAAATTTTGCAAAATTTTACTATTTTTATAGAAAATTTTGCAAAATTTTACTATTTTTATAGAAAATTTTGCAAAATTTTACTATTTTTATAGAAAATTTTGCAAAATTTTACTATTTTTATAGGAAAATTTTGCAAAATTTTATTATTTTTATAGGAAAATATTCAAAATTTTACTAGCTAATTTGTCTATTTTTACAGGCAATTTGAAAATATTGTTATATAAAATATTTTTTTACTGCCTTAGACTGTCTGTCATACTTACAACTTCTTTATTTTTTCCATTTTCCTGCCAATTAGTGTCATATGTTTTAATTGTTATTTTTCCTTTTGTATTATTTAATGTAAATTAAAGTGAGATATTTCCCATTACCATTTCTTCTTTTCAAAAAATTGACTTCCCTCTCGTCTTAACATGGTTATCAATTGTCTACCTTTCAATTCACATCTGACTCATTAATATTCATTTTTTTCAAACATTTGTTAATATTCATTTAGAGTATAGTATACAGCCAGGCGCAGGCTGCAGTTGGCTCAAAGATAAAAATGAAGAACAATATAAGAGAAATATAACGCAAAAAAATAACTTAACGATAGTTTAAATTACACTAATTATTTCATATTGTTTTATAAAATTCCATTAAAAAGATGTCATTGTCAGACATAAGTAAATAATACCATTACAAATTGAACAAGTACAAGACACTCTTACTCTAGTATAAGAAAAATAAAAGTATTCTTCTAAATGGTAAAATTTTGTAAAGTTTTCTATAAAAATAGTAAAATTTTGCAAAATTTCCTATCAACATAATAAAATTTTACAAATTTTCCTACAAAAATAGTAAAATTTAGCAAAATCTTCTATAAAAATAGTAAAATTTTGCAAAATTTTCTTCAAAAAAAATAAAATTTTGCAAAATTTCCTCCAAAAATACAAAAAAATTCGAAAATTTTCAAAATTTTTTGCAAAATGTTCCTATAAAAATGGCAAAACATTGAAAATTTTCCTTTAGGAATAGTGAAATTTTGAAAATTTTTCCATAAAAATAATGAAATTTTAAAAATTTTCTATAAAAATAGTAAAATGTTCCTATACAAATATTATATTTTTGCAAAATTTTCTATAAAAATAGTAAAATTTTGCAAAACTTTCCTATAAAAATAGTAAAATTTTGCAAAATTTTCCTATAAAAATAGTAAAATTTTGCAAAATTTTCCTATAAAAATAGTAAAGTTTTGCAAAATTTTCCTATAAAAATAGTAAAATTTTGCAAAATTTTCCTATAAAAATAGTTAAATTTTGCAAAATTTTCTATAAAAATAGTAAAATTTTGCAAAATTTTCTATAAAAATAGTAAAATTTTGCAAAATTTTCTATAAAAATAGTAAAATTTTGCAAAATTTTCTATAAAAATAGTAAAATTTTGCAAAATTTTCTATAAAAATAGTAAAATTTTGCAAAATTTTCTATAAAAATAGTAAAATTTTGCAAAATTTTCTATAAAAATAGTAAAATTTTGCAAAATTTTCTATAAAAATAGTAAAATTTTGCAAAATTTTCTATAAAATAGTAAAATTTTGCAAAATTTTCTATAAAAATAGTAAAATTTTGCAAAATTTTTTTTAAAAATAGTAAAATTTTGCAAAATTTTCTATCAAAATAGTAAAATTTTGCAAAATTTTCTATCAAAAGATTTGCAAAATTTTCTATAAAAATATTAAAATTTTGCAAAATTTTCTTTAAAAATAGTAAAATTTTGCAAAATTTTCTATCAAAATAGTAAAATTTTGCAAAACTTTCCTATAAAAATAGTAAAATTTTGCAAAATTTTCCTATAAAAATAGTAAAATTTTGCAAAATTTTCCTATAAAAATAGTAAAATTTTGCAAAATTTTCTATCAAAATAGTAAAATTTTGCAAAATTTTCTATAAAAATAGTTAAATTTTGCAAAATTTTCTATAAAAATAGTAAAATTTTGCAAAATTTTCTTTAAAAATAGTAAAATTTTGCAAAATTTTCTATAAAAATAGTAAAATTTTGCAAAATTTTCGATAAAAATAGTAAAATTTTGCAAAATTTTCTATAAAAATAGTAAAATTTTGCAAAATTTTCTACAAAAATAGTAAAATTTTGCAAAATTTTCTATAAAAATAGTAAAATTTTGCAAAATTTTCTATAAAAATAGTTAAATTTTGCAAAATTTTCTATAAAAATAGTAAAATTTTGCAAAATTTTCTATAAAAATAGTAAAATTTTGCAAAATTTTCTATAAAATTAGTAAAATTTTGCAAAATTTTCTATAAAAATAGTAAAATTTTGCAAAATTTTCCTATAAAAATAGTAAAATTTTTTAAAAATTTTCCTATAAAAATAGTAAAATTTTGCAAAATTTTCCTATAAAAATAGTAAATTTTGCAAAATTTTCCTATAAAAGTAATAAAATTTTCCTATAAAAATAGGAAAATTTTACTAAAAAAGTTACATTTTTCAAAACAAAAAAAAAAAAAATAGTAAAATTTTAAAAAATTTTATGAAAAAAAAAGTATATAGTCGGTCGACTATAGTAGAGACAAAATGTATATATACAGGTATTTGATGGACAGTTTTTGTTTTCAAATCGATCGATTTTAGATATATTTTTTTTAGCTAATTTTCGGTTATTTCCCAAAAAAATTTAAATTTTGGCTTTAATCCTTTTGACTGATATTTTATCGTTCATTTGGTTTTTTGGGAAAATAATAATATATATCGACTGGACTATAGTTGAGACAAAATGTAGTCGGTCGATTATAGTCGAGACAAAATAAAGTCGGTCGACTTTAAATGAGACAAAATGTAGTGGGTCGACTATAGTCGAGACAAAATGTAATGGGTCGACTATAGTCGAGAACGTCTATAGTCGGTCCACTATAGTCGAGACAAAATGTAGTCTGTCGACTATAGTCGAGACACAATATAGTCGGTCGACTATAGTGAAGACAAAATAAAGTCGGTCGACTTTAATTGAGACAAAATGTAGTCGGTCGAATGTAGTCGAGAAAAAAAAAGTCGGTCAACTATAATCAAGACAAAATATCAACAGTCGACTATAGTCAAGACCAAATATAGTCAGTCGACTATACTCGAGACAAAATATTGATGGTCGACTATAGTTGAGACAAAATATATTCAGTCGATTATAGTCCAGACAAAATATAGTCGGTCGACTAAAGTCGAGATAAAATAAAGTCGGTCGACTATAGTCCAGACAAAATATAGTCGGTTGACTTTAGTATAGACAAAATGTAGTCATTTGACTATAGTCCGATAGATGGTCGACTATAATCGATATAAACTATAGTCCTTTGACTAGGTCGAGATTAACTATAATTGAGACCGAAATATATAGACATCAGAGACATGATATAGTCCAGTCAAACTTTTACTTATTTTAATACTAATTCTAGAATCTTCACTAACGTTTTGTGAGCCAAAAATTTACTTCTTAGTCCTTCCACAAAATCTGGACAATATTGATTTAACACTTCCAGCTGGGGTACGTGACCAATACAGATAATCAGGGCAATGCAAATAATCAGATTAATTAATTAAACTGTTTACAACTGAATTTATATAGAAGCTGGTTGGGTAATGGATAGGTATAGTTTATATCATCTACGGTCTCATAGTAACAATTTACATCATCCTCTGGCGTTAGAGCCATGAAATTGACATCATCCTTAGGTGATTAAGTCATGGAATTGATATCATTTACAGTTGCTAAAGTCTTGGCATTGATGGTGGCATACAATTACGTCTTGCTTCATTTTCATCGGCATTTTGCATATCAATAGTAAATTCATATATTTAGAACAGAATCTTCCAGAAAGTAGGTTTAACGGTGGGATTATCTTGGCAATGAACATACATTTGTAAATATGTGTTTTATCTTTGACATAAATTTATTTATCTGCTATGTTCCTGGAATTACTGCTGCTGGTTTCCATTTGATTTTCATTTATGGTCTCATTTTGATAGTGTATCATATACTCCATGAAAAAATGTGATAGAAATTCTCTTAAGTATTTATCCTTTGTCCCAGGATGGGGTTGTCAAAAAAAAGGGACATATTAGGGGTATTAGAGTTGTAGTTTGAAACTTAAAAACTATTGTTCATCTTTTGGCAAATAATTTCAAAAAAATATAGTAAACTGTGCATCTTTTAAAAATTTTGATTATCCTTAAAGTATGCTATACAAATGTTTTGAAAATATCTAAGATTTCGATCGATATCGAATGCGGTAATTTGAACCCAGGATTTCTGTTGGAAAAACGAAAAGAAGAGTAATATTTTCTATTAATTATTTAGATTTTAGTATTTTAATGATTCTTTTAATATAATAAACAATTTGTTTCTATATCCTATAAATCTTAAGGTCCATTAACATTTGAAATATTTTACTTTGAGAGTGTCCTTAAATTTCTAATTATGTTATCTTATAAATCTTAATGAAGTTTGTGGTTTAACTTTGGTAATTATTAGTTCTTTTGTCTTCGAATTTGTTTGTCCTTTTGTCTTGGAATTATTTTAAAACATTAATCTTACATCAACCTTTAAGATGCTAAAGCTTAACGTGCTATTAACTAACAGCCTCAAAGTATGTTAAAGAATTTAAATAGAAAATATAAATGAATGATTTTAAAGACAACAGAAAAAAGGAAGAGCAATATAAGGATAAAGTCCATGTTAAGAAAATGGTATACAACATTAAATCATCTAAAAGTCAAAACCTTTAGTCAGTGCCTGAAAGTAGACCATATTAAAAATTTTGTGTTTTTGTTTAACCTCAAATGACCACAAAAAGGCAAAATTGTTAATAAATGTTGTGGTTTCATTTTTGAAATTTGTATATGCCAATTTATTTTTCCTTATATCAAGATATCTTTCAGATAACTTGACGTTCGAATTATTGAAGTGTAACCTTGACCTTCGAGTTATTAAAATGTAGCCTAAAACAATACAAAAAACTTATTTGAAAAGTTGCTTGTAACAAAGACAATTGCCGAAATATAGTATGGAATTCTGAGATTCTAAAAGAAAGATTATCAACATCATTTTTATAGTCTTCAACTTTTAGATTTATTGAACAAAAGTTTTAAAATACTTTATGTTAACACATATTTAAAAGTAACGCCTTAAAGTAGAGTATATTATTATTAAAGTTTTTAAGTATGAAAACTTATCCAAGCATAGAAAAAGTTTTTATAATTTCAACTCTTCAATGCACATGAAAAGTTTTACTGACTTCAATTTTAAAATTTCCTCATTTGGTTTTTTCCTCATCATATTATGCCTACAGCTATGCTATACTTTTTAAAAGACATTAATAATCCTCTAGAAGCAATATTTCTTAAATCAATATTAATCATTACCTAAATATTCCGAGGAGTCCTTCAATAAAGAAAAACAAAAAACTTTTCTGAGAGAAAATAAAAGTTCCTCATATTACCTCAAACTTTATGCCTATAACGACCTAGTTATGATATCGACAAATACACATCTTAGGAGCAAATTGACTAATCAAACCCTAAGAAATATGTTACGAACAAGTTATATACTAACAAACTTTAGAAAAATAAAATATTATCTACCCTAAGGCATACTATAATATAAAAACATTTCACCTAACGATAATTGAAAGATTCTACCAAAATTTTTTTTTCGAAACTCAAACTTTTCTCTCTACATAAATACACATTTTCCTTCTTAACATTCATTTTCTTGTATAATATTTTTAAATATTTTTGCTTGACAAAACTGCTCATTTTAATAAATGATGCTGTTGAAATTTATCATTATTAAAAAGTAAAGCATATCCGTAGGCGTTTTAATAAAAGACTAAGGTAATGGCAACAACTAGATGAAATAATTTTCAAGTTTAATCTTAATGAAAGATTTCCTTTTACTCAGAATTTTAAACAATTTCTATTAAATAATAATTAGAGTATAATTTTGGGGGGATTATAAAAATTAAAGGATGATTAAGTGGCTTCTATAAAAAATTCCCATAGACTAAATTTTTTACAGAAAACTCTTCCTATAGTCAACTTTTCTATACAAAACACTTCCTATAGCTAACTTTTATAAAGAGAACCTTCATATAGCCATCTTTTCTATAGAAAACTCTTTCTATAGTCAACTTTTCTATACAAAACTCTTCCTATCGTCAACTTTTCTACAGAAAACTTTTCCTATAGTCAACTTTTCTATAGAAAACTTGTCCTATAGTCAACTTTTCTATGGAAAACTTGTCCTATAGTCAACTTTTCTATAGAAAACTTGTCCTATAGTCAACTTTTCTATAGAAAACTTGTCCTATAGTCAACTTTTCTATAGAAAACTTGTCCTATAGTCAACTTTTCTATAGAAAACTTATTCTATAGTCAACTTTTCTATAGAAAACTTGTCCTATAGTTAACTTTTCTATAGAAAACTTGTCCTATGGTCAACTTTTCTATAGAAAACTTGTCCTATAGTCAACTTTTCTATAGAAAACTTGTCCTATAGTCAACTTTTCTATAGAAAACTTGTCCTATAGTCAACTTTTCTATAGAAAACTTGTCCTATAGTCAACTTTTCTATAGAAAACTTGTCCTATAGTCAACTTTTCTATAGAAAACTTGTGCTATAGTCAACTTTTCTATAGAAAACTTGTCCTATAGTCAACTTTTCTATAGAAAACTTGTCCTATAGTCAACTTTTCTATAGAAAACTTGTCCTATAGTCAACTTTTCTATAGAAAACTTGTCCTATAGTCAACTTTTCTATAGAAAACTTGTCCTATAGTCAATTTTTCTATAGAAAACTTGTCCTATAGTCAACTTTTCTATAGAATACTCTTCCTATCGTCAACTTTTCTATATAAAACTCTTCCTATCGTCATTTTTTCTATAGAAAACTCTTCCTATCGTCAACTTTTCTATAGAAAACTCTTCCTGTCGTCAACTTTTCTATAGAAAACTCTTCCTATCGTCAACTTTTCTATAGAAAACTCTTCCTATCGTCAACTTTTATATAGAAAACTCTTCCTATCGTCAACTTTTCTATAGAAAACTCTTCCTATCGTCAACTTTTCTATAGAAAACTCTTCCTATCGTCAACTTTTCTATAGAAAACTCTTCCTATCGTCAACTTTTCTATAAAAAACTCTTCCTATCGTCAACTTTTCTATAGAAAACTCTTCCTATCGTCAACTTTTCTATTGAAAACTCTTCCTATCGTCAATTTTTCTATAGAAAACTCTTCCTATCGTCAACTTTTCTATAGAAAACTCTTCCTATCGTCAACTTTTCTATAGAAAACTCTTCCTATCGTCAACTTTTCTATAGAAAACTCTTCCTATCGTCAACTTTTCTATAGAAAACTCTTCCTATCGTCAACTTTTCTATAGAAAACTCTTCCTATCGTCAACTTTTCTATAGAAAACTCTCTCTATGACTTGACTTTAGAAGGCAAACAAAACTAATGTAAGTGTAAAAATTTATAATTACTTTTTATAATTTCTTATTATAAGACATTTTAAAGTAATAAATATTTTTTGTTAATAATGTGATTTAGGCCCTTTAATCCTAATCGAGATATGTACTTTTAAACCCAAAAATCTTAGCCAAAATCATACAAATTTCCCTAATGCCCTTGTAATTTACTTTTATTACGGTAAATTTATTGTTGACATTATTATTTAAGTTTTCTCATCACGAAGTACTAAAGCCGACCGAAAATATAAAAGATATAAAAAACAAAATTCATGGCCTACTTTATGTTGTTGGGAAGATCATAAATATCATATTAATAATTTTAATGGTAATAATTCTTGAATATATAATAATAAAAGTTTTATTTTGCATTTACCTGTTGTTTAAAAGTTTTATACAAGATAAACTTTTCTTGAGAATTAAAGCTTAAAAAATATGTTTTTGTAGAGCATATTTTAAGGTCTTTAAAAAATTAGATTTTAAGTTTTGTATGACCGAAGATAATGTATAAAAAGAAATGAAGAATATGAGTTTTTAGTAATGAATATAGCAGTTTTATCATTTCATGTTTAAATTAACAAATAAACCACTATGTGGATAGTTTTGATATAATTAAAGCATACTTATAGGAGCTTATGAAGAAAATGGTGCGTAATAAGGAATTATTACAATGTTTTTACTTTTACTTAATAATCTTACAATTTAAGTTAAGACATAACAATTCATTATTCTTTAAAATAATGGAAAAACATATAGTCTACTTTTGGGTTCTCAAGAACAAAACAGTCCCTTCAACATTTTTACCTTTAATAAGTTTTATATGAAAATATTTTCACACGTTTTGAACAAATCGACTATTAACAAACGCTCGAAAAAAATATAGAAAATTTCCTTAAGGTATGTTATACTACACAAATTTTGCACTTAATGATAATTGAAACATTTCCCAAACATGTTCTGACAAACTGACACGTTTCTCTTAACAAAACACTAAAAATAATCTTGCCAAAAATTTAATATTGTCTTAAAAAATGCTGAAAATTTTGTTTGTCAAAACTGTGCGTGTTAAAAGGAATTATGCTGTTAAAATTTATGACTTTAGAAAGGCATAGCATACCTTAAGGCGTTTTAAAATATACTCAGCTACTGTCATCAGAAATTACATATTTTAAAGGAAATTGTTTAAATTTGAATAAGGAAAGTTTAAGCTTAAACAAAAGATCTTTTGTTCAGAATTTAAAACAATTTCCTTTGAAGGAAAAATTAAAGCATACTTCTTTGGAAGACCCTTATAAAGATTTTAAAGTTGCTTCACACTTTTTCTTTTTTACCCAATAATTTTTTAATATAGAAAACTCTTAAACTTTTTAATGAAAAACAGTCTTTGCTACTAAGACTTTTGTTTTTAAAATTATCTCTAGAAAAGGCTTCACATCAACAACTTTTTTAAATAAAAGTCCCCCATTAACAATTCTTTTATAGAAAAGTCTTTCCATTAAAAATGTTTTAATTGAAAAGACTTCCTATCAACAATTTTTCTATAAAAAAAAGTCTTCCCATCAACAACTTTTCAATAGAAAAGTCTTCCCTTCAAAAATTTTTTTATAGAAAAATATTTTCATCAACAATTCTTTTATAGAAAAGTCTTCCCATCAAAATTTTTTCTATGGAAAAGTCTTCCCGATCAACAATTTTTGTTTAGAAAAATCTTTCCATCAACAACTTTTCAATAAAAAAGTCTTCCTATCTTCTTATCAACAACTTTTCTACAAAAAAGTCTTCCTATCATCAACTTTTTTATAAAAAAGTCTTCCCATCACTCATTTTTCAATAGAAAAATGGTCCCATCAATAATTTTTCTATAGAAAACAACTCTCAATAAAAAACTTTTCAATAAAAAAGTCTTCCTATCTTCGCATCAACAACTTTTCTACAAAAAAGTCTTCCTATCATCAACTTTTTTTGTAGAAAAGTCTTCCCATCAATAATTTTTCTATAGAAAATTCTTCTTGTTAACAACTATTCTAAATGAAAGTCTTTTTATACACAATTTTTTTTATAGAAAAGTCTTTTCAATCTCAATTTTTCTATAGAAAAGGCTTCCCATCAACAATTTTTCTTTAGAAAACCTTCCCATTAACATTTTTTCTATAGAAAAGTCTTCCCATCAAACAACTTTTCCGTAGATTGTTCTTTCCATCAACACCTTTTTTAAATAAGCTCTTCCCATCCATAATTTTTTTATAGAAAAGACTTCCCATTAACAACTTTTCAATAGAAAAGTCTTCACATTAATAATTTTTCTTTATAAAAACTTCAAATTAACAATTTTTCTATAGAAAGGTCTTCCCATCAAACAATTTTTCTGTAGATTGTTCTTTCCATCAACACCTTTTTTAAATAAGCTTTTCCCATCCATAATTTTTCTATAGAAAAGCCTTCCCATCAACAACTTTTCTTTAGAAAAGTCTTTCCATCAAAAATGTTTCTATAGAAAAGTGTTCCTATCAACAAATTTTCTATAGAAATGTCTTCCCATAAACAATTTTTCTATAGAAAAGTTTTCCCATCAACAACTTTTCTATAGAAAAGTATTTCCATCAACAACTTTTCTATAGAAAAGTCTTCAAATCAACAACTTTTCTATAGAAAAGTATTTCCATCAACAACTTTCCTATACAAAAGTCTTCCCTTCAACAGTTTTTCTATAGAAAAGTCTTCCCATCAACAACTTTTCTATAGAAAAGTCTTTCCATCAAAAACTTTCCTATAGAAAAGTCTTCCCATCAACAACTTTTTCTAAAAAAAGTCTTTCAGTCAACAACTTTTCTATAGAAAAGTCTTCCCATCAACAACTTTTCTATATAAAAGTCTTCCGATCAACGATTTTTCTACAGAAAAGCCTCTCCATCAATAACTTTTCTATAGAAAAGTCTTCCCATGAACAACTTTTCTATGAAAAAGTCTTCCCATCAACAAATTTTCAATAGAAAAGTCTTCCTATCAACAACTTTCCTATAGAAAAGTCTTCCTATCAACAACTTTCCTATAGAAAAGTCTTGCCAGCAACAACTTTCCTATAAAAAACTCTTCCCAACATCAAATTTTCTATAGAAAACTCTTTCCATCATAAACTATTCTGTAGAAAACTCTTTCTATCAACAACTTTTCTATAAAAAAGTCTTCCTATCATCAACTTTTTTATAGAAAAATATTCCCATCAATAATTTTTCTATAGAAAATTCTTCCTATAAACAACTTTTCTAAATAATAGTCTTTTCGTACAAAATTTTTCTTTAGAAAATTTCTTTCCGTTCCCAATTTTTCTATAGAAAGATCTTCCTATCAGACATTTTTCTAAAGAAAAGTGTTACCGTCAACAAGTTTTCTTTAGAAAAGTCTTTTCATTAACAATTTTTCTACAAAAAAAGTCTTCCTATCAACAATCTTTCTATAGAAAAGTGTTCTTATCAACAATTTTTCTATAGGAAAATCTTCCCATCAAAAGGGTTTCCAAAGAAAAGTCTTCCCACCATCAATTTTTCTATAGGGAGGGTTTCCTATCAAAAATTTTTCTATAGAAATGTCTTTCTGTCAACAATTTTTTGTATAGAAATATCTTCCTGTCAACAACTTTTCTATGGAAAAGTCTTCCCATCAACAAGTATATACTCAAATAATTACAAAAAATTCACATTTTTGCGAAATTTTGTGATTTCAAAACGCAGGTACGGCGAAAGGGTTAAAGATATCGATATAATTTTTTTTGTATTTTATTCTCCCAATTGTTTGTTTTATGCTACTGGAAAATATATTATTTATAATATTTGTTAAATAAAATTTTCAAAAAATTAAAAAGTGATTGTTGAAACCGGCCTGAGAAAAAAGTATAATTTTTAAAAAGAAAAAACTGAGTAAATTTAGTTTTATATTTAATGAAACTCGGGGAGTTGTAAATAATGTCTTATTTTGAAATTTAATTTTCCTTAAGTAAATTTTTGGTTGCATATCCATAGGCGTTTCGTCAAGGACACGAATTTCAGGGGAAAAACCGCAATAACTCCGAAATTGCTTCATGGATTTTTAATATTGATGACTTAAAATAAAGCTACTTTAGTTATCTTTTATACTTCGTTAATTTAATTTAAGAATTTAATTCTAAGTGGTTAAAAAAAAAGAAAAAAAGAACAATTTTTCCCAAACAAAAAAGTTTAACACTTTGTGGGCGGATGCGGCACGCGTCTTTGAATTTCTTGGACAGGTAGTGCCTTAAATTTCAACAAAATTTCATAACTAAAAATAATCAGAAAAAATGGAAAATTTCCTTAAAAAGTTTGTTATTATGAGTAATAAAATGTTGTGCAAAACATAGCCAATATTTTGACATTTCTGTCAGCTTCAAGTTCAAAGTCGAAAGTAAAAGTAAAATAATTTTTGAAAACAGAAAATAGGAATAATTGACAGCTAGACAGGCAAAATATTAAAGCCATTTAATGAAACAAACCACAGCCAACATTAACCATAACACAACAATTCTCTTAGATGAAAAGAAAAGCCTACTTTTAGGAGGCAAAATCCTAGTTAGGTGAAACGTGTGAGAAGTAAACAACAATCAATTGATAGATGATTACATGTCAAGTGTTTGATTTGAGAAGATGAGTATTTTTTTAAAGATAAAATAAGAATACAACAAAACCAAAAATATATTGTTTAAAATTATATCAACAGCTGTTGTTACTTACAAACAAAATGTGTTGTGTGCTTTTAGGATGATTTTAAAAATATACGAAAAAAAGAAAAATAAAAATTTAAGCAACTTTAATAATGAAAATTTGTTAAATAAAGTTAAACTAATTAAAATGATCGTCACAGAAAATCCTTTCCATGTCTAACAGTAATAACTTTTCTTTGTCGTTACGTTTTTCCTTTAAAAACGTGAAAGGAATTATTTTTGCAAACAACCGAAAACAAAATTAAACACTTTTTGTCGTTTTTACAAAGTTATATTTTTATTAACTTTAGAGATAATCCCTAAAACACACTTCACAAAATCGCTTAACAAATATTCTTAGCCTCACTGTTCTCTTATACGCGTCTCAATTAAAAGTCTGCCACGATATCAGTTCGTCAGAATTTTATAGTAGAGACGAGAGTTTCTAGCGTTTCCTGCAGACAGACAGACATCGCTCAATCGTCTTAGAATTTCATAAGGATTCACAAAATATATCCATTTTGGTTTTTGAACCAATATTAAAGAAATTACCCCATTCTTTTTAATGGTGGGTATAAAAAAGTCGTTGATTTTGTTCGATGCTTGTGGAGAAATGAAAAAACATCCAATTTATAAATTGTTCTTATAATAAAGAGTTACTTTTTAACAATAAACTTATAAAAACGAATTATTTTTTTCAGCTTCAAAAAACTCAAGAAACAAGGCAATGATGAAAGAAAGTGCTATAGTCGGTCAAGCCTGACTATATGATACCCTTTACCACTAAGGTCACAGATGCTCTTTTTCCTTTATAAAGAATATTTGCTAAATTTTGCCTTTATACAAACATTTTCTCAAAACTTATATATTTAAGCTGTTTCCGTCATTTGGACTTATGTGAGAGCTAGGGTCAAATGTGAACCGATTATAATTTGGCAAATTGATTATAGTTTTCAGAAATTATGTATTCAAAAAATCAACTCAAAATTCTTATTATCTTCAGATTTAGGAGCGTTTTAGTGATTTTTGTCTAATGTCTTTGACAGAAGAGATTGTATGGCAGCTATGGTCAAATATAGACCAATTTCAACGAAATTTGGGACAATGATTTAAGGTTATATAAGCAGTATTTGTGTTAAATTTCATGAAAAAATGTAAATATTTGTGGCCAAAATATCAATTCCGGGAATCGCAACCTATGGGAGGTACCATAAATATTAAACAGATTTTAACGAATTTCAATTTCATGGTCCTACTATCAAAAAAATTATCTGTGCCAAATTTCATCAAATTATCTTTAGAATTGCGACCTGTAGTTTGATTACAAAGTTTACATGGGGGTCCAGTCAGCCAGACGGACTGACGGACTAACATCGCTAAATCGACTCAGAAAGTGCTTCTAAGCCTATTGGTATACTAAAAGGTGGGTCCAAAATAAATATTTCTATGCGTTACATACATCAGCACATACTTATAATACCCTTTTCACCTATAGTAGTGAAGGGTATTTTTTTTCAGAAGCCTACATTTAGGCGAAAATGAATGACACACAAAAGCTCAATGACACGGAGGGAGACTGATGATGGAATGAAAAATTGAGTAAAATAAAAAACATTAGGATAATTCATAATAGTCGGGTAGTTTAGGCCAATTTATTAGAGTGATTATAAATAATTCATACGAACTAAACGACTATTTATATGACAATGAAAAAGTAAGATTTTTATGATAATAAAAAAATTTGAAGAATAAAAAAGTTAGATAAGGAAGACGAAAAGCCTTAAATTCTTCAAACTAATTCTCTGAAACAAAAAATAGATGTGTTTTCAATAGAAAATTTAATGCAAGTTAAAATCTTCTTACTTTCTTTATATTTTTGCAATCATCCTGAAAGCACACAACAGTTTTTGATATTCCTTAAAAACAGCTGTTGAAATAATTTTAAAAAGTAATTTCTCTTCTTCTGTTGTAATGTTATTGTATCTTAAAAAAATCTCAGCTTCCCAAGCCAAACGTTTGACATGTAATCATCTATCAATATATTGTTGTTTACTTTTTCCATATTCCATCTAAGTAGGCGTTTGGCCCCTAAAAGCAGGCTGTAGAATTGTTGTGTTATATTGTAATGTTTGCTCTTGTTTATATAATTCCATGTCTCTAACCACGTATCTGTTTGCTTTTTATTCCTATTTTCTGTTTTTCAACATAAGTAAACTTTTGATTATGTTTTAGAAATTTAGAGAAACACCTTAAAATAGGCTAAGGTTTGCTTAAGGTATTACTTCCAATAATAACAAACTTTTTTAAAGGATTTGAAGAGGAATTAAAGGGAAGTTCCCATTTTTGTCTGTTTGTTTTTAGTTGTAGGTATTTTGTTAGAGCTCAAGGCATCATCTGTCCAATTAGTTCATTCATTCACACATTTTCTTATATGGTTTTGTCTGAAATTATTTTCTTCTATTTCATATATTTTTCATATATTTTAGAAAATGAAATAAAAATTTATTTTGTAATTTTTGGAAAAGGCGAAAGTCAAAGATAATGAAAATGTCAGGTCTAGTTCTGTGGCTTGGTGTTAAAAGGGCCTATGTCAAAAAAAAACAGTTTTGAGAAAATTAGAAAAATATTTTTTATAAGATTTTGTTTTACTTAGAGTTAAGATAAATTTCGAGTTTCGCTCAAAAAATTGGGTTAGACCTGCATTATGATCTAAAACAGGGCATGGTAAAATCAGTTCTTTAAAAAAAATTTAAAATTAAGAAAAAAAAAAATGACATTGGCCCTTTTAGCACTAACTAGTTTTTACATTTGATATATTTTCTGTGACATTGGGCCTTATACTAGGATTATTCAGCAACTACAAATATTATAAAATTAAGAGGATATCTATATACATATATAAAAATCAATGCCACTTTCGTTGTAACTCCATAACTCACGAATGGGCTCACCTTTCCAAACCAAATGTTTAGGCCTTGTTTGGACTATTTTGTAGATATT
>OW121743.1:13929723-13939723 GCA_933228675.1 Stomorhina lunata
AAATTGTAATAGCTATGACGACTAAATTTAGAATAGGGAATATTTTTGCAACTATTGGTCAGTATATCAAATTTTATAGGAATCGGTCCATATTTAACTATAGCTTTCGTATAAAAAACGCTTTTTAAAGAACTGATTTAACCTTGACCTCTATTAGATCATAATGCATGTCTTACCCAAATTTTAAGAGCGAAACTTGAAATTAAGTTGAGCTGTAAGTAAAATGAAATCTTAAAAAAATTTCTAATCTAATTTTCTTAAAACTGATTTTTTTGACATTGGCCCTTTTAGCACCAATCCACAGAATTAATACAATTTATTAAAGAATTTATTACTTTTTCAAAAAAAGGATTAGTTTCCTTTTATCAATACCATTATTCTTCTAATCTTAACACTTGACCCCTAATTTTTACAAATTGTTCTTAAATGGCAAAAACCCCTGTCTCTTCCTTTTTTTTGGCTATCCTTTACATTTGGTTTTAATTTCCTTGGGGTTACAAAATTTATGGGTTTTTTAATATAAACATTATTTTTTTGTAGAAATTCTTTATTAAAGATTTTATTTATCAACATTTTGAGTTTAGATTTATTTTTATGATTATCTCCTTTTTGTGGGCACAAACCTATGACCTAAATGTAGTCATGTTTTCTTGTAAAGGACGAAAGGAAAGGAGCACATGGATATCAGCTAGAAAAATAAATTCACATTGGGGACCTGTTTCACATTAGAAACTCGTTTCGCTCTAATGCGAAAATAATATTCCCTTAAGATGATATAATATCCTTACAAAGGAAACAAAATATTTTAGATATTTAAAAAATTTATAAAAGTTAAAGTTCCGTATATGTAGGAAGAAATTCTATAAGAAATTTTGATGATAGGCAAAGTTTTCTATAGAACATTTTGACGATAGGCAAAGTTTTCTATAGAAAATTTTGACGATAAGCAAAGTTTTCTATAGAAAATTTTGACGATAGGCAAAGTTTTCTATGGAAAATTTTGAAGATAGGCAAAATTCTATAGAAAAATTCTGCCTTATTAGCACTAATTAAAAAATTTGTCATAAATTCATATTTTGAGTTTAAAAATGTATCAGTTATTTCATTAACCCAATACTTTGCTACCAAAAAAAAAGAGCAACACAAACTCTTATCCTTTATTTATTCTTTGTGAGGAAATTTTGTATCCTTAGGGAACTAATGCTATTTATATAAAAGGATGATAGCCACCAGCTAACCGGCTCTATAATGTAATTTAGATACTTGTGGCTTTTTTTCTATGCGAACTTTTTCTGCTGACCTTCAGTGTAGGCGTTATTATATTTTGGGAAGAAGGTTTATACCAATAAAAAGTAATTAGAGAAAACATTAACTCACACTGAATAATCTTTAAAACATTCCTTAAATAAAATTAATTAAAAAATTTAAAATTTTGTATCTAAAAGGAAATATAAACAAATTATTAGTGATACCAAAAAAGGTTGTAATAAGGATATTTTAGCTTAAAGCAGATTTGAAAATAAGAAGCAATTTATTTTAATTAATGGCCAAGTAATAAGAGCAGCTGTCAAAAGGATCTAAGGGTCTTGAACACAAAATAAAAATAGGAAATTTTTCACAAATTTAATATTTTTATTGGAAATTTTTCAAAAATTTCCTATTTTTATAGGAAATTTTTCAAAAATTTTCTATTTTTATAGGAAATTTTTCAAAAATTTCCTATTTTTATAGGAAATTTTTCAAAAATTTCCTATTTTTATAGGAAATTTTTCAAAAATTTCCTATTTTTATAGGAAATTTTTCAAAAATTTCCTATTTTTATAGGAAATTTTTCAAAAATTTCCTATTTTTATAGGAAATTTTTCAAAAATTTCCTATTTTTATAGGAAATTTTTCAAAAATTTCCTATTTTTTAATAGGAAATTTTTCAAAAATTTCCTATTTTTTAAAAGGAAATTTTTTAAAAATTTCCTATTTTTTAAAAGGAAATTTTTCAAAAATTTCCTATTTTTTAAAAGGAAATTTTTCAAAAATTTCCTATTTTTTAATAGGAAATTTTTTAAAAATTTCCCATTTTTTAATAGGAAATTTTTCAAAAATTTCCTGTTTTTTAATAGGAAATTTTTCAAAAATTTCCTGTTTTTTAATAAGAAATTTTTCAAAAATTTCCTGTTTTTTAATAGGAAATTTTTCAAAAATTTCCTATTTTTAATAGGAAATTTTTCAAAAATTTCCTATTTTTAATAGGAAATTTTTCAAAAATTTCCTATTTTTTAGTAGGAAATTTTTCAAAAATTTCTTATTTTTTAATAGGAAATTTTTCGAAAATTTCCTATTTTTTAATAGGAAATTTTTAAAAAATTTCCTATTTTTTAATAGGAAATTTTTCAAAAATTTCCTATTTTTTAATACGAAATTTTTCAAAAATTTCCTATTTTTTAATAGGAAATTTTTCAAAAATTTCCTATTTTTTATAGGAAATTTTTCAAAAATTTCCTATTTTTTATAGGAAATTTTTCAAAAATTTCCTATTTTTTATAGGAAATTTTTCAAAAATTTCCTATTTTTTATAGGAAATTTTTCAAAAATTTCGTATTTTTGTATAGGAAATTTTTCAAAAATTTCCTATTTTTATAGGAAATTTTTCAAAAATTTCCTATTTTTATAGGAAATTTTTCAAAAATTTCCTATTTTTTAATAGGAAATTTTTCAAAAATTTCCTATTTTTTAATAGGAAATTTTTCAAAAATTTCCTATTTTTTAATAGGAAATTTTTCAAAAATTTCCTATTTTTTAATAGGAAATTTTTCAAAAATTTCCTATTTTTTAATAGGAAATTTTTCAAAAATTTTCTATTTTTTTAAAGGAAATTTTTCAAAAATTTCCTATTTTTTTAAAGGAAATTTTTCAAAAATTTCCTATTTTTTTAAAGGAAATTTTTCAAAAATTTCCTATTTTTAAATAGGAAATTTTTTAAAAATTTCCTATTTTTTAATAGGAAATTTTTCAAAAATTTCCTGTTTTTTAATAGGAATTTTTTCAAAAATTTCCTGTTTTTTAATAGGAAATTTTTCAAAAATTTCCTACTTTTTAATAGGAAATTTTTCAAAAATTTCCTATTTTTTAATAGGAAATTTTTCAAAAATTTCCTATTTTTTAATAGGAAATTTTTCAAAAATTTCCTATTTTTTAATAGGAAATTTTTCAAAAATTTCCTATTTTTTAATAGGAAATTTTTCAAAAATTTCCTATTTTTAATAGGAAATTTTACAAAAATTTCCTATTTTTAATAGGCAATTTTACAAAAATTTCCTATTTTTTAATAGGAAATTTTTCAAAAATTTCCTATTTTTTAATAGGAAATTTTTCAAAAATTTCCTATTTTTTAATAGGAAATTTTTCAAAAATTTCCTATTAAAAAATAGGAAATTTTTGAAAAATTTCCTATTAAAAACAGGAAATTTTTTAAAAATTTCCTATTAAAAAAAGGAAATTTTTTAAAAATTTCCTATTAAAAAATAGGAAATTTTTGAAAAATTTCCTATTAAAAAATAGGAAATTTTTGAAAAATTTTAATAGGAAATTTTAATAGGAAATTTTTCAAAAATTTCCTATTTTTTAATAGGAAATTTTTCAAAAATTTCCTATTTTTTAATAGGAAATTTTTCAAAAATTTCCTATTTTTTAATAGGAAGTTTTTCAAAAATTTCCTATTTTTTAATAGGAAGTTTTTTAAAAATTTCCTATTTTTTAATAGGAAATTTTAAAAAAATTTCCTATTTTTTAATAGGAAATTTTTCAAAAATTTCCTATTTTTTAATAGGAAATTTTTTAAAAATTTCCTATTTTTTAATAGGAAATTTTTTAAAAATTTCCTATTTTTTAATAGGAAATTTTTCAAAAATTTCCTATTTTTTAATAGGAAATTTTTCAAAAATTTCCTATTTTTTAATAGGAAATTTTTCAAAAATTTCCTATTTTTTAATAGGAAATTTTTCAAAAATTTCCTATTTTTTAATAGGAAGTTTTTCAAAAATTTCCTATTTTTTAATAGGAAGTTTTTTAAAAATTTCCTATTTTTTAATAGGAAATTTTAAAAAAATTTCCTATTTTTTAATAGGAAATTTTTCAAAAATTTCCTATTTTTTAATAGGAAATTTTTTAAAAATTTCCTATTTTTTAATACGAAATTTTTCAAAAATTTCCTATTTTTTAATAGGAAATTTTTCAAAAATTTCCTATTTTTTAATAGGAAATTTTTCAAAAATTTCCTGTTTTTTAAAAGGAAATTTTTAAAAAATTTCCTATTTTTTAATAGGAAATTTTTCAAAAATTTCCTTTTTTTTTGATAGGAAATTTTTCAAAAATTTCCTATTTTTTAATAGGAAATTTTTCAAAAATTTCCTATTTTTTAATAGGAAATTTTTTAAAAAATTTCCTATTTTTTAATAGGAAATTTTTCAAAAATTTCCTATTTTTTAATAGGAAATTTTTCAAAAATTTCCTATTTTTTTAAAGGAAATTTTTCAAAAATTTCCTATTTTTTTAGGAAATTTTTCAAAAATTTCCTATTTTTTCATAGGAAATTTTTCAAAAATTTCCTATTTTTTAATAGGAAATTTTTCAAAAATTTCCTATTTTTTAATAGGAAATTTTTCAAAAATTTCCTATTTTTTAATATGAAACTTTTCAAAAATTTCCTATTTTTTAATAGGAAATTTTTCAAAAATTTCCTATTTTTTAATAGGAAATTTTTCAAAAATTTCCTATTTTTTAATAGGAAATTTTTCAAAAATTTCCTATTTTTTAATAGGAAATTTTTCAAAAATTTCCTATTTTTTAAAAGGAAATTTTTCAAAAATTTCCTATTTTTTAATAGGAAATTTTTTAAAAATTTCCTATATTTTAATAGGAAATTTTTCAAAAATTTCCTGTTTTTTAATAGGAAATTTTTTAAAAATTTCCAATTTTTTAATAGGAAATTTTTCAAAAATTTCCTATTTTTTAATAGGAAATTTTTCAAAAACTTCCTATTTTTTAATAGGAAATTTTTCAAAAATTTCCTATTTTTTAATTGGAAATTTTTCAAAAATTTCCTATTTTTTAATAGAAAATTTTTCAAAAATTTCCTATTTTTTAATAGAAAATTTTTCAAAAATTTCCTATTTTTTAATAGGAAGTTTTTCAAAAATTTCCTATTTTTTAATAGGAAGTTTTTCAAAAATTTCCTATTTTTTAATTGGAAATTTTTCAAAAATTTCCTATTTTTTAATAGGAAATTTTTCAAAAATTTCCTATTTTTTAATAGGAAATTTTTCAAAAATTTCCTATTTTTTAATAGGAAATTTTTCAAAAATTTCCTATTTTTTAAAAGGAAATTTTTCAAAAATTTCCTATTTTTTAATAGGAAATTTTTTAAAAATTTCCTATATTTTAATAGGAAATTTTTTTTTTTTTTTAAATTTCCTATTTTTTAATAGTAAAATTTTTATAGTAAAATTTTCAAAATTTTACTATTTTTATAGTAAAATTTTCAAAATTTTACTATTTTTATAGTAAAATTTTCAAAATTTTACTATTTTTATAGTAAAATTTTTAAAATTTTACTATTTTTATAGTGAAATTTTTAAAATTTTACTATTTTTATAGAAAATTTTCCAAAATTTTACTATTTTTATAGAAAAATTTCCAAAATTTTACTGTTTTTATAGTAAAATTTCCAGAATTTTACTATTTTTATAGAAAAATTTCCAAAATTTTACTATTTTTATAGTAAAATTTTTAAAATTTTACTATTTTTATAGTAAAATTTTTAAAATTTTACTATTTTTATAGTAAAATTTTAAAAATTTGACTAGTTCTATAGTAAAATTTTAAAAATTTTACTATTTTTATAGTAAAATTTTCAAAATTTTACTATTTTTATAGTAGAATTTTCAAAATTTTGCTATTTTTGTAGTAAAATTTTAAAAATTTTACGATTTTTATAGTAAAATTTTCAAAATTTTAAATAGAAATTCTAAAAATAAATCATCAATTTAATAAAATTGGATTAGTGTTGCTATTGGGCAGAGTTAAGTAAATATTTCATTACAAATATTTAGAAAGTTTTTGGTTAATTTTGTGTTTCAAAAAAACTTTTAGATAAATTAATAAATATTTCAGTCAAAATAGAACTTTTTGCTTTTTTCAAATGTTATAAAAACCGCTCTTTTACTTGAAAAATGTTCCAACTCCATTTAGGGTTTTTTTATTAAATTATTGAAACATTGGAGAAATAGGATGGATGAAAAACTGAGCCTCTAGTTATGCTATATAATCGATACATTAAAATTACAAATTTATGGTTATGACACTATTCTCACAAAATAATTGTATCTGTTTTAGTATTTTACTAATAAATATTGAAAGATTACTTATATCGGGTGTTTTTTATTGAGGTATAGAACTTTAAGTTGGCATCACTTTTTTAACTGGCGGCCATTTTGTTCCCCAATTGGATGGTATGAATGTGGATGAGTTGTGGTTCCAACAAGACGGCGCTACATGCCACCCAGCGCACGTCACAATTAATTTATTGAAGGAAACATTTGATGAGCGAATAATTTCGCGGAATGGACCTGTCAATTGGCCACCAAGATCGTGCGATTTGACACCACTGGATTATTTTCTTTGGGGATATGTGAAGTCACTCGTCTACGCCAACAAACCAGAAACGTTAAGGGACTTGGAAGCCAACATTCGTGGCGTTATTGCCAACATACGGCCCCATATGCTCGAAAAAGTAGTTGAAAATTGGAATTGTAGAATTGGCTTTATTCGAGCCAGCCGCGGCGGCCACATGCCCGAAATCACATTTAAACATTAATGGCATAAAATTATCCTTCCAATAAAGCCAAATTGATGGACATTAAAACGATTTTCTTGTGTTTTATTTCAATTCGAAGTTCTATACCTCTAAAAAAAAACACCCATTACATAGTTAAGATGCTTAATATGCCTCCAGGGTAAAGGTTTAGACACACAAATATTTCTTCATATTTATACCTATTTTGTGTTGTATATCCAAAATATTAGAACTAATTTTGGTAAGTTCTTACCCACATTAATATAATTAAAGACAGATTTGTTATAGCCTTCGAAAACTTTAATAAACCAAAACTTTTTAAATAAATCTGAAACCTGCAGGCAATAATAAAACTTGAAGACAGTAAAAGAACTCAATAAAATTTCCTATCAATATTTTCAAACTTTTCTTACTATCAAAATCCTATTATTTAATATTGAATTACTTAATATCTCCTTCATATTTTACTATAATTAAAATTCAATATTCGGAAACAAAATTATTTTGCCTCCTACCATCAGGTTTCCATGAAACTGCATAAATAACTCATATCTATCATATCTATCTAATGGTTTTAGTTAATTAAAATTTATATTTAACAAAATATTAATTGAAAAATTATTAACAAATTTCTCCCCACTTCATTAAAATTTACTTAATAAAGCTTAATGGACTGTATGTTTCTGTTATAAGTATGCAAATTCATATATTTTAGGTTAATTTATCCATAAACATAATATTTAGGGGTTATGAAATCATAAGGATACTCGATTGGTACCATTGAGACTCAGTCTTAGTATTGATATTAGTATCTTATATTCTTAAACGGACAAAACGGCTCTAACGATTTTGATAAAATTTGGACAGTGGGTATCTTTTTTGATGTATAGGTCGAAGAAGAAGGAACTTTTGGAACTTTTGCCTCTAAGAGGGTAAAAACGGGTAAAAAGGGGAAAAAGTCGAAAACGCTATATCTCCTAAAGTAATAGGTATAGAAACAAAATTATAATTACGTTTTAAACAACTATAAAAATAAGTGGACAGGTGTTTGGTACTTTTTTGAAACTATGTTCGATAGAGGGTAAAAAAGGCTGAAAATAGTTTTTTTGGTACCTTTTTAACCCACTCTTATATTTTAAACTAAAGAATATAGAAAGAAACTTTGTACTGCAATCAATAGATGTAAAAAACATGAAATACGTATTTGGTACTTTTTTTGATTTTGGAGCCGAAATGGGTAAAAAGGGGATAAAATGATAACATAACATCTCCAAAGTAATATGATAGGAATAATGTATAATACATTATGTTAACTGCGTTTTAATAAAATGTACCGAATTCAATTTGCACCAAAAAAGTACCAAATATGCACATGGAACTTTTAGAAATTAGGGAATAAAAAGGGGGAAAAATTAGTATTATTTTAAACAAATGAATGTTTGTCTGTATGTATGTTCTTTATAGAATAGTAAACTGCGAATTTGATCATGTTATGCTCTTTAGCGAAGATGTTGCGGATAAGCCGGCGAAGGTTTTTAAGTTGATGAGACTAATTTCCAACAGATGGCGCCACTGAAAATTACTAAAAATTAATAAAATCGTAAACTGTACATTTGATCATGCTATGATCTTTAGCAAAGTTGTAGCGCATGAGCCGCCGAAGGCTTTTTAGTTGGTATGAATAATTTCCGACAGATGGCGCCACAGAAACTTACTCAATGTCAATTTAATCGTAATCTGTACATTTAATCATGCTACAATCTTTAGCAAAGTTGTTGCACATGAGCCGACGAAGGTTTCTTAGTTGGTATGAAGAAATTTCGACAGGTGGCGCCACTGAAATTTACTCAAAGTCAATTTAATCGTAAGCTGTACATTTAATCATGCTATATTCTTCAGCAAAGTTGTTACGGATAAGCCGAAGAAGGTTTATGAATTGGAATGAGCAAAGTCCGACAGGTGGCGCCACAGAAAATTACTCAAAGTGAATTAAATCGTAAACTGTGCATTTGATCATGTTATAATCATAAGCAAAGTTGTTACGAATAAGCAGACAAAGGTTTCTTATATGGTACGAACAACTTCAAGTGGTGCCACTTAAAACTACTCAAAATGAATTAAATCGTAAACTGTGCATTTGATCAGACTATAATCTTTAGCAAAGTTGTTGCGCATGAGTCGACGGAGGTTTCTGTTGGTATGAATAATTTCCAAAATTATTAAAATATGTTAAACTGTAAACTATGCAAACTACGTGTTGGTCGGACAAAATAAATAAAATAATTCAAAATTAACTGAATATTTGTACAATGTCTTTCCTCTAAATTTATTTTAGCACTTTATAAAATAAAATATATAAAAACTTTAAAATTTGCCTCAAAATGCTTATCATAAAGCTCCGAGCAGGCTCGGTCAACCAGGTACTAAATATTATAACAACTTTGTATAAGTTATATTATTTGAAATATGACACACTGTCATTTGAAAAATGACACACTGGGATAACAGAAAAAAGAAAAAAATTCGTTATCGTAACCGGGTATGGTTTTAAATACACTAATAAATTATTAAATACTTTCCGTTTATCTTAATATTTAGTTGGCATAAAGAAGTTGATAGTAATACGACAGGTCCATATATTTTGTTAGGAGTTCCTAATGCATCTACCAATACATAATCTTAATATATATATATATATATATATATATATATATATATATATATATATATATATATATATACACATATATATATATATATATAAGAATTATAGCCAAATGTTGGCCGATTATAACAAGATTTCACACACTGGCTGGTATTTATATAAAGCAAAATTTAGTGGCAATAGCTGTCACAGTTTCTAATTTAATAGCTTTTAACTGGTCCTTTCTAAATAATGGGTGTTTTTTTTAGAGGTATAGAACTTCGAATTGAAATAAAACACAAGAAAATCGTTTTAATGTCCATCAATTTGGCTTTATTGGAAGGATAATTTTATGCCATTAATGTTTAAATATGATTTCGGGCATGTGGCCGCCGCGGCTGGCTCGAATAAAGCCAATTCTACAGGTCCAATTTTCAACTACTTTTTCGAGCATATGGAGCCGTATGTTGGCAATAACGCCACGAATGTTGGCTTCCAAGTCCCCTAAC